>PVIC010009899.1:0-44560 GCA_004025085.1 Thryonomys swinderianus
ATCTAGTTCAGTTTTTACGTGAGCTTTCAGTATGTCATACAAGTGAAACAGTGGAATACTTAAACATGTACAGCTGATTTATCTTACTTAAAAGTATGGTCTAAAGGCACATCCATTTACCTAAATATATCTTAAGTTTATCCTTCTTTATGGCAGAGTGGTGCTCCATTCTATATAAATGCCACATTTTTTTCATCCACTTGCTATGTTAGTGTATATAGTGTGTCGGCAAACACTTGCACATCAAGAAGCATCATAGAAACAGGAGAATGGATAAAATTAGAAAATCACTATTTTAAAACACCTAATGGATTTAAAATGATTGTCAGTGGATTCTAAAATCACTAGTGAAGAAATCAATGCTGATCTATAGTGAATAGATTAGATCAGCAGTACATGAATTCACTAATCGGTTTCTGCATTGTGAAATATGAGAAAACCAAATATTGTGTGCCTTTTGGTTTGATTGAAAGCGTACAGCACCCCATGTGAAGTATGCTTGTGAAAGAATTGGACCTGAACCTAATCAAGTCTATCCATTTTCAAGAAATACAGAAGATAGTAAAATAAGTTAAGCACCAGCTCAGGGATAGTCAGCCAACAGCAGAAATGTGGGGGACTGTAGATTACAGGTCTTTGGTTTTTCTAAGGAGTGAATGGTATGAAAATGTTTCTGAAAAAGGTTAATTAGTGTAGAATGAAGGAGAAATATTTTTATTGACTATAAGTTATAGTAGTTGATGATTTTGTTTGGATTTTAATATGAACAAAATAATATGAACAAATACATAGAGAATTCTGAAAGAAATGTAAACATGGTCCATGGGATGATACTGTAGTTTTGTGGCAGGTGAAAGAGATATTATAATTAAATTTCTTCTTTTTTAAATCTTTAGAATAAAAGGGATACAAAAAAAGTATTTCAGGCTGGGGATTTAGCTCAGTGGCCCCATCACCTGCCTAGCAAGTGCAAGGTCCTGAGTTCAATTCTGGTAACCACATACAGTACTACTGGGTGTAGTGACACTCATGCCCACCAGCAATTAGTACCACACACCACAATGCCAGGTGTGGTGGCTCATGCCTGTAATCCCAGCATCCGCAAGACAGAGGCAGGAGGATTGCTGACTTTGAGGTTTGCCTGGGCTCATAGTGAGCTCAGGGCCAGCTTGAACTACAAAGTGAGACCCTGTCAAAAAATAAATAAATAAAATACATACATAATACCTGCATAAATAAATGAAAGTATTTTGGGTAAAGTGATATCAATGTATGGTTTACTTTAAAAATGGAAAAAGTTTTGTAATTGTTTGAATTAGTTAATAGGTATATAGAGGTTCATTTGTCTTTTATATACTTTATTGTGTATTTAAAATAGTCATGAAACATTTACCACAAAATTTAACTTGGGCTACATACTGTGTGTTTCAGTGAGCAATCCTAAGCTAAACTTATTTGGTCACAGTCCGCTGTTTTTGAATAGTGTCTAACAAAGAGGTAACAAGTTCTTTTATTTTTTTGAGACAGGTTCTCACTTTGTAGTTCAGGCTTGCCTGAACTATGTAGCCCAGGCAAGTCTTGAACTCAGCAGTCCTCCTGCCTCTGCCTCCTGAGTTCTGGGATTACAGGTGTGAGCCACCAAACCTGGCATATGTGGTATGTGGTACTGCTTGCTGGTGAGTGTGAGCCACCATGCCCAGTATTGTTGTATGTGGTTACTGGGGCTCAAACCAGGGACCTTGTGTTTGCTAGGAAGGCATCGGAACCACTGAGCTAAATCTCCTGCCCAACGAGTTCATTTTTATCTGTATACCATATTTCCTAGCTGTAAGAGACATCTGTGAAAGCTCCTTAACTTCAAAAAATGAACACCTTTTTCACTGAAACTGTACAGAAAGAATGGCAGTTCTTCAAAGCAAAAGTAGATATTATATATATATTTTTTCTCTCCAGAGAATAAGTATAAATAATAATAGGTAAGCAAAACCCATGTATATTCATCATGTTTCATTTTCTGTCTAGTCAGGACATTCAACGCTAATGCTTTTTATAAGCAGAATTTTAATAACTCTTCTAAGTAACCTAACATCTCTTCCTTCAAAAAGAGAGCTCAGTCACAGTAAGTAATACTCAGTGCATCCAGTTTAAGTCTAAGAGTTCTGGTTATTGTCAGGTTCTGTTCCTCCATCTCTGTGTTATGTTCTGTAAATTATAGACTAAATAGAAAATTTATCTGCGAATAGTATACTTCATATATGTAGTAGGAGAAAGATGAAAGAGAAGGAAATCTTGAAAACTGGATGACACAGCAAGCACACGCAGAGAGTATCCACAAACCAGCCTCACTGCATGCTTTTTGACTGAGCAAGGGTACTTTGCACATGATGATAGCATGCTGCTGAATACACCCTGCTCTGTGGCTTAGGAGAGCCATGCGACGCTGAGGTCCACCTTAGGCACCTCTCAGAACCCAGACCCTCCACATGTTTGAAACGGCTCGATCTGCAGACCAGAGAGCTGCGTGCCAGAAAACGTCAGCATGGGCCTATGGGGGAGGGGTGCTCAGTTTTACCACCTCGCAAAGTAAAGCAGATAAATGATCTAAAACTTGTGCGGTACATGCTTCTTTCAGAATCCTGCGTTTGTCAGTCAGTCGTTTTGCCTCTTAGCAGGTGCAAGGTATAGCAGTTATCATTCGTTTTATTTATGGTTATTTATTAGTAATTTTGAGTAAATATTATCACACAGTATCCTGTGAAACCCAAGTTCCCATCCTGCATGTGCCTTCCTGTCCCTCAGATCCCCCTCACTGGAGGCTCCCACTGCTACTAGTTTCTTGTGTTATGTTCTTCTACTTACATTAAAGTTCGCATTTCAAACCAGGTACTGGCTGTAGAATAAGAAACTTCCTGAAGTGCCAGGTCCTATCTGTTCACCGCACTTATGTCCTATCGTCTGGAATACATGAAAGAATTGTATCCCCTGTTCTCCGGGGTCCACCAGTCTGGCAGTCGACAGAGGCCAGTGTAGACATGATGTATCCAGTGTAATGTGATGTGTCTTTGTTGCTCTCTTTGTAGCAGATGAAAGCGGACTGCTTCCTCACGTCCTCAGTTTATCCTACTGGAGAAAACATTTGGCAGCTTTATAAATGCCTTGTCGTTCCACAAGTGACTTACCTCGCTCTAGTCAGGCCTCACGTCTGAAAGGGCAGTTTGAGCTGCAGTCACCATTTTATGTTTATTATAATTCAGCATCACTAGCCCATTGGCCCCTCAGTTGGGGAGGCCAACCCTGTAACTCACTAGGTGAGGGACTTCTTGGAATAGTTCATTTTTCAGGACTCCAGGGGCTTCCAGTGGTTGTTCCTACTAATTGTATTATGCTCTTATTCCATTACTTCTGGTTTTTAACTTCCTAAAAAGAAGAGAAATTTCACTGCCATTTTCCCTGCCTTGATCCAATAACCAGTTTTAGTTTCCCATCCTTCTTCAAAAGTGTTGCCTACAGTTCACTCCGTGGTACCTGTGAGTGGGTCAGTTTGTATTCTTTGAAAACCACAGAAACCCACAATGATTCATTGAATGAGAGGGAGAGAGAAGGAGAAAGGGAGGCAGGGAAAGAAAGAGAGAGAGAGAGAGAGAGAGAAAGAAAAAGAAAGAAGGAAGGAAAGAAAGAAAAGAAAGAAAGAGAAAGAGAAAGAAAGAAAGAAAGAAAGAAAGGAAGAAAGAAAGAAAGAAAGAAAGAAAGAAAGAAAGAAAGAAAGAAAGAAAGAAAGAAAGAAAGAAAGAAAGAAAGAAAGAAAGGGAAAGGAAGGAAGGAGGGAGGGAGGGAAGGAAGAAAGGAATAAAGAAGAGAGAAGGAGGAGGGAAGAAGGGGAAGTCTTTTAGAAAGTCTGTGGGGGGGCCGGAGGGTTAGCTCAGTGGTTCTGGCGCCTGCCTCGCAAGTGCAAGGTCCTGAGTTGAATCCCCGGTAACTACATATAATGCTGAGCGTGGAGACTCACGCCCACCAACAATCAACACCGCATACCACAATGCCGGACTTGGTGGCTCACGCCTGTAATTCCAGCACTCGGGAGGCAGAGACAGGATTGCTGAGTTCACGGAGGCTTGCCTGGGCACCATAGTGAGCTCAGGGCCAGCCTGAACTACAAAGCAAGACCCTGTCTCAAAAAGCAAAAAGCAAAAAAAAAAAGAAAAAAAGTCTGTGGGTAGTTCACAGACTCTAAGAAATCTGAAAAACCATACATACCTTGAAAGAACTTCCAGTTCTACATGTAGGAACTTAGAGGTTGCTAATATGTTACCAACAAGTTGGTAAACTAAGAAGCCAGCAGCTGTTCTTGGATCTGTAAGAGAAGTGAGGTTACAGGACAAACTGTAATAAAGGAAAGGGCATCTTACACAGAAGAGGAGAAGAATGCGGAGACAAAAATCAACTGATGCTCCTTCCAAAGTGCACTGTCCAGTCAGTGCTGCTTAGAGGGCACCACTGGCCTTTGTGGAAGACCTTTTCTTTTCCTTTATGAGCTGCTGCCTCAAAGTACCACATTGTGTTTAGCATTCCTGGCTCTCTTGTAGTAAATCATGGTGCAAATTATACTGTCACAACCAGGGACCTACCGAAGCCCCCTGCCACCATGAAAATAGGGACCATTGAAGTCCACTTCCTAATCCCTAAAGCTAACTACACTTATATCCATCAGATGTATTTCTATTGTTAATAAAAAATTATTTGCAATTTTATAATATAAAAAATGGTTTTATATCTTTTGTCAAATGGTTCCAGCACCTGCCTCACAAGCCCAAGGTCCCTGGTTCAATCCTGGTAACCACATATAACAAAGTGGGCGTGGTACGCCCACTGGCAATCAGTACCACACCACATTGCTGGGTGTGGTGGCTCACGCCTGTCATCCCAGCACTCGGGAGGCAGAGGCAGGAGGATTGCTGAGTTCCAGGCTTGCCTGGACTACATAGTGAGCTCAGGGCCAGCCTGAACTACAAAGCAAGACCCTGTCTCAAAAAAAAAAAAAAAAATTTCTCAATTCACTGTTCCTAAATATCTGATCTGCCTTTATATTGCCGTAGGAAATACACAAGAGATCCGTCAATTTGTTTCTTCTGTTTCTTTATTGAACGGCATAGGTTGTAGAGCCAGACTCTGGATTCAAATCTCGCAATTTTGACCTTGTTGCTTCTTTAGGTTTTTCTACAATCTCCTTCTGGGCAGTTACACAATTGTTTTGTACATTGATAAAATGAAGATAATGATAGTACTCATTTCATTAAGTTTCTGTGCTAATTAGTACTTATAAAGCTTGGTACATATACACAGTACATAGTATATATAAAGCATTGTCAAGCATAACAAATGTATGCATGTATATGCCATTATATTATAAAATGAAAGTTCAATAAATAAATTTTACATCAAGCAGCTTAAAATACTTCAAATTATTTTTCTTTCAGATGACTTACCTTTTACTAATAAAATTGTTTTATCTGTAAGGGCATTTTGCTATAACATTTAGCTTAAAACTAAACTGTGAAAATTGTCAGAGGAGCATACATTCATACATTCAGGTTTTGGGCTTTTTGGGGTCAGATATGTTCTAAATTCTCGGAACAGGGAATTTACATTCCAGCAAAGGAGCAGTAATAAGTGAATAAATACATGGCCCAAGGTAGTCACTGCTGTGCACGGCAGTGAAGGGACATACAGAAAGGTGGGGAACTGGAAGGGTCTGGTGTGTGCTGGAGCTGGGAGGGCCTGGGCTCACTGAGGTGAGCTGGGACAGGAAACTGAGAGGCTGGTGGATGCCAGAGCCAAGTCTGCTGGATCGCAGAGACTCCAGGAAGACACTGAGATTTTTGTCTCAGGGAGTTGAATTTTTCCCCCAGCTGTGGAAAAAGAATTTTAAGCAGGAAAGCTTGATGGGAGTGATTTTATATTTGCAAAAGTTGTTTCTGTCTCAGTAGAGAATGAATTGGAGAAAACCAGCTGGATCTGGTAGAAAACAAAGGTGACATTCCAAGAAAGGAATAGGGGTAGAGTGAGGTGGTATCAGTGAGAGAGAAGGAAGTGGATACAGTCATGTCAGGTCAGTTATATTTATTTTGGAAGAAGAGTTGACAGGTATTGGTGATGGCGTGGATGAGGAAGGTAATGAGAGATGGAACAGTCAGGGCCAATTCCTAGACTTTCGAGTAGTAGGTGGTATAATAAAAAATATGGTGAGTGTTTAGACTATTTTTAATTTATGACAGTCAAGGATACATCCTGACAGTCAAGGATACATCCTGAGTTGACTTAAAACATTTATTTGTCAGTCAGGCAAAGACAAGAGGATTGCCGAGTTCAAGGTTTGCCTGGGCTACATACTGAGTTCAGGGCCAGCCTGAACTACACAGTGAGACCCTGTCTCAAAAAGAAAAAAGCATTTACCTCTCATGGTTATTCTGACTTTGGAGAAGAAGCAGAAGTCACATGATATCCGATCTAGTGAATGAGGAAGATGAGGAAATGTGTTCTGTAATGTGTTCTGAGCACACCTTTCTGTAGGACAGCTCTAGGCAGCAGCAGTCATTGTCCTTTGACCACATTCACAAGACGGTTTCTGGGACTGCCGCAGAGAGTAGCAGGAGTAATGGCATCAGGGTGACTTAAGTGAGGGAGATAACTTTGGGGTTGGGGAGGGTTCATGGCAATGTCTTTTACTGTGATTTTCTTTAGTTGGAACTTTCACCATATGTTTTGATCACATAAGTACCATTTTGACAATATCATGTATTTCCTCTATTAACTTTAAAAAAAAATCTGTAAATTGTTAAGTAGCACTTTAAAACTTCCCTTTTCCTTGTCTAGATGTTTCACATTACAGCCAAATTGTACACTTTTCTTGAATTTCTTGTTCTGCTGTTTAGTAATGGAAACTTTCTTTGTCAATGTTTTTGGTATTTAAGAGTATTTTATCGGTTAATTATTACTGCTGAGGAGGGTTTAAACTCTGACTCACTGCTCACGGTACAGTCTCCTGAAAGCAAGTCTTGGAGTGTCATCTGGCCCAGGGAAGCTGGAAGTCTGTGAAAGCCTGAACTTGCTAGGGGGGCCTCCGTTTTGGCCTCCTGGCCTCCCCTGCTTCCCCTGGGGCATGGAGGGGCACCAGGGAGTCCTCTGGCCCACCCCCAGGCACATGCTCTTGTGGATGCCCACTGTGCTGTTGAACATGGACTTAAGGGTAGGAAGTCAGACTTAGGAGATTTTATTTTCCATTACTTAAGACGAGTACACCTCCTTAATAATTGGAATTTATTACACTTTACTAAAATATGGCCTCTTGTGGACAAAATGAGATCATGTATGTAAAGCAATCTTTAATTAAGTAGGCTGTTTAATGCAGGTGGAGTGAAATTTTTTTACCTTTTTCTAAGAAATGAGAAATTGGGAAGAAAGTTCATTAGACAGTAATGCTTAAAGTTTGGGTTTTTTCTTTTCTTTTCCTTTCTTTTCTTTGGACCTAATTGAGAAGCCAGAAATATATATATATATAAAACATAAGAACATCAAAAACATCTCTTTACACACAGACTACTATCAAATACCCATGGATGGTTTTGATTTCCCATTGCATAAAGTTACAGTGCTCAAAGGAACTTCATTTTCAGAACATTTAAAAATAGCTCAGTCTTAAAAAGAAGATATAAAATGTTATCAGTTGTGCATTTTATACATAAGTAGTCTGTGTCTGTGAAGTATAATGGCTTCTACCCCAATGATATTATTCATGATAAAAAGCTTACATGGAAGAAGCCAAGCGACAGCTGGGTGACACATTTTGAAATGATTCAAACATGACTCCAGCGTCCAAGGCGGTCCCTTTTAATTCCTAGAAATCCACCTTCAGCCTCTGTGGGTCATGGAGGCATAACCTTAGGAGTAGGAAGACCCTTTCTAAAATACTGCTTTGGTGGCTTTTCTTGCAGATTTGTTATGTGCTCCCCATTTCTTTTAGTGCTTGGCAGCCTGCCGTGCAAGGGCAACCTCACCTTTTCCCCTTTTTTGGGATGGCTCGGGATTTCCTCGGCCTCTCTTCTGAATGTCAGTATTGGCTACAGAAGCTTTCGACATGGAACCAAGCTCTGGAAACCCGGCGGGACAGCTGTCTGCACCTGCCTCAGTTCCAGGAGTTCCTCAGGCAGATGTGTGAAGCCTTGCAGGAGATGGTGAGTACAGTAGCAGACTGAAATCACGAAGCTCTTTTGTGCCATCAGAGGCTCCACCGGATTTCACCACGCCAGGATGCTTGTGCCATGAGCCTAAGATACTCAATTAAAAAGATACTACTGCAGACAAGAGCTGATTTCCTACTTTCTAATTTATTATGACATAAGTCTTTCTTCTTGGCTAGGTGTATTGTCACATGAGACTTAGTGACTGAGCAAGTTTTATTTGTATTCAAATGTATTTAAAAATAATTATTTATAGTTAAGAGATTGAATTTGAGGCTTTGTGGATATATAGGCAAATGCTGTACTATTGAACTGTATACCCCTGGCACAAGCAATTTATTTTTAAATAAACAAGACTTTGATACTTGTGTTCAGATAATAAATGTGATTCTTTTCAAGACCTTTGGGTTCCTCTGATCTTGAAAAGTTAGCTGAAATCCTTGCCCGTTCTCAACCCTGTTCCCAGTGAACTTTTTTACAACACAACATGGTCTGTTCTTGTATTGAGGTCTAACAATTAAGACAGTAAGATCTCTCTCAATAAATAGTTTAAGTGATATTTTTGGTGAATATTAAGATTTTGAATGTTTTTATCAATGCATAATTTATACTTTATAAAACTTTGTATATTTTCCTTTTGATATAATATTACTTATTTTGTAGTTGGTATTTTTATGATATATTTTCATATAATGGACATATTATTTGTTTCATATCCATTTTAAAATTTCAAAATGAAAAGCTAGATTGTCAGTACAGGTGTTCTCACATGATGCTTCTCTTCTGTTAACCAGAGAAGCAAAATGGAAATTTGAAAAATAAATTCTGTTGATATGCTCCCATGCCTTTAGAAATTGGAAGTAAAGGCGTAGTCTGTGAGAACAGCCAATGCTAATTTTCAGAGTTGTTCTCTGTAGTAAGACTCATGTAACTTGACCCTTGTAAGGTCCCAGAAAGTCTAGGAACAGCCTTGTTGAGAGACAAATGTAAGGACTTTATTGCCACAACAGCAGGATATGCTTATCATTCAGCTGACCTGCACTTTGTCTCGGTTAGGTCTTATTTTTGAACTTTCATGAAAGGCAAAGAAGTGGGAAAAGAGCCAGTTGTACAACAGCATGTGTTTTTTTAAATCTTAAGCTGTTTTCTATTTGGTGAATCTTTTTTTTTCTTTCTTTTCGTCTCAGGGCTTAGCTTATAGATGATGTATGATGAGAGTATGATGTCATTTAGTATATAGTGATCAAAACAGTAATAAACAGAGATATGTATCTTTATGGTTTGGCTGCTTTTCTTTCATTTTACAAGTTCCAGAGTTCTTGTCCTTTTAAATCTTCTTTGAAAAGAACCTTCTTGGAGTTTGGTTAGAAATGTCTCATGTGCGAGAATAAAAAAACCAGGATTATATAGTTATTAACTGCTAGTGATATTTTTTTACTCTTATGCAGTCTGTTATTTTTAAATAAAGTAGCCTTTCCTGACTATTCAAGTGAGTAAAATAAAATTAATTTTGTAACAAAATTAGTTTTTACCTAATTATGTCATACCTCTTGGTTTTGGTGACCCAGCTTAAGGGTGAAGTGGGATATTTGGTTGCTTGTTAAAATTTATTTGGATTTTCTGAGTTGTGTATTGTCTTTCATTCATTTGCTCATTTATTTGGTACCAGGAGTTGAACTTAGGACCTTTTGCTTGCGAGGGAGGTAAAGGACTACTGAGCCCTGTATTGCTTTTTGTTGATCAAGGTGTAATTTTCTTTTACAGGATTCTAACACAGTCATGGAAAGATTCCCTACAGTTGGTCAACTGTTGACAAAAACTTGTGCAAATCCTTTTATATTAGCATATGGTAAGAATCCAAGACATTCTCTCAAAATACACACACACACACACACAAACACACACACACACCCCTAAAGGAAAACTGCACCTTGTATACTGGAGGATAGAAACTCCCAGATTATTTATGTAACTGTTTTTCTTGATAGCCACTTCCATCACTTTCTTTTATTTTTATTTTATTATTATTTTTTGGGGGGCGGTACTGGGGATCAAACTTGGGGCCTTATGCTTCCAAGGTAGGTGTGGTGCTTCTTGAGCTAAATCCCTGGCCCTGTCTCCTCACTTTTAGCTCATTATAAAATGAACGTACTAATGACATCAAGTTGAGTTATTTCACACTGTCATATTAATTCACATACTATTTCACATGTCATAAAATCATTCTTCAGAACCTTGATTCTCTATGACTTTGCCATTGTTTAGGGCTCAACATTCTGGTTTTATCCAAGTTTGAGAGACTCAGGGGACACTTTGGGAGGATAACCTTTCATTGAGTTCCCCTGCCTGCCTCTGCAGCTGTGTTCCTGTGTTTGTTCCCCAGTCACTGACAGTGCCTAAAAACACTTGCTGTCAGAGCTTGGACTCCTGAGCTCCATTCCTTTTCCCTCTGGGCTCCTTTTGTAATGTCAGGTGTTCCTAGCACTAAGGTGAGGACCTCTCCTAATATCTCCATAGCCTCCAGAATCTGTCTTTATTATAATACAGCACTTACCCCACTGTCTGATGCCCAGGAAGATGGAAGCCTCTAGAACAGGAGAGCAGTCGCTGTGGCTTCTGTTCTGTCATCCTGGGCCCTGCCATGGGGTGGCACAGACACTTAGGGAGGTTGCACAGTTGACGTGTGAGGCCTTGTATTGACTGTGTCATTAGTCACGAATTTAGTTTCCGAATTTTTTAAAGTCAGGATTACTTGCATAATTAATCATATATGAACCATAATAAAATGAATGTTCCTTTCTGGCTTTTTAAAGAGTTATGACATTTCTCTGTCATAAGAGCCCTGAACTAGGTGTGAAAGGGAACACACTCACATTTGGGCCTGTGAGCACCTATGCTTGGATGCACCACACAATTGGGGTCACTTGCTCTCCCCACCTTCATCTGTCCCTGCTCCCCGATTGCGCCCTGTCTTCTCCCGCCCCTCACCTTATTTAAGGTCTTGATCTAAAATGCCAAAATGAATGAGCCCCACCAGGGCCACACTGACCTGTCCTAATTTTATAAAGCATAAACCAGTATTTCTTAAACATTTTTGTCCAGAAATACATGTGTATGTGTGTTTATTCCTATACACATGGATACACACACATATACACCCCAAGATTAAACACATTTCATGAATGCTTATTTTTATGTGTAGTCCATACTCATAGAATTTGAAAAACTCATTTTCACAACCCAAAAGTGTTTTCACACCTCTGATATATCATGACCAAAAGGTTGTTGAAAATGGAGCTAAGCTGATATGTTTCTTCAGAGGTATTAGTTATTGGCAAAGCTTAAGCTTCTAGTTGCTGATGGCAGGAAATGGGTTTAAAAATTACTGTGTGCTTTGCTTTGTGGGTGGGACCTACAGTGTTGGCTTACTATGGTTTATATTGTCATTGTTAGAAAGCCTTTGGAAACAGTATTTGTTATATTGTAGAAAGAGGGAGGTAGCGTGTCAGGTGAGTTTACAGGGCCTCACCTCAGTGGCTTTGTTTTGACATCTGAAGCTCCTCTGTTTCAGGTCAGGCACTGACATCTTCAGTTGTCAGGCCTAAGTTTTGCTCTTACATGCTGTAAAATCTCCACATGGGATGAGTTTGGTCATCACAAACAGAAAGAGAAGGCGGCTCATCAAGTAACTGTGTCCAGCAAATGTTCAGCATTTTCATGATGGATTTGTCGAAGTTTTAAATTTTAGAGTAAAGAATTATAAGCACATAAAAGGCTTCTATTTTATACAAATCATTAGGTACTAAGGACAATTATATTTTAAGACAGTCCTCTTTGTTAAATTTGTTTTTAACAAACAAGGATACTTAGGTGAATTAGAAAATTGAAAGATTAAATTGAAAATATTGACTACTGACATGCCCATAGCAGTTCTATTGCCTTAAAAAGATTGAAACTACTAATGGTTTGAAATGTGAAATAAAAAACTGATCTTGAGAAAACCCATTTCTTTCATTTCTTTCCATCGTTCTCCTTTGGCTTTAAAAACTGCTTCTGTTACAAAAAAGGAGTTGGCCGCACAAGTGCTGAGTGTAAGTGATCCCAAACCCACAAGAAGAAAAAAACCCACAAAGTTAAGTTTCACACATGGTCCTGGATGCTTGTTCTGTGAACTTAGTTTGAGATTTTTCTTAAATATGTTTTAAAAGTTTTTATACAGATTATCTGCTTTTTTCTCCTATTGATAAAACCCATACATTTTTGTGTGCCTTTTACAGATGAAAGCCAAAAATTTCTAATACAGTGCTTATGTTGCCTGATTAACAAAGAACCACAGAATTCTGGAGACTCAAAACTGAACTCCTGGATAAGGGTAAGACAGTAAATCATACTCTACACTGCTTTCAATTAAATTGATTATTTAAAGGTAATGCCCTTTTTATTTGTTGTTCAGTTCTGTGATATTTTGAAATCCTTTTCAAGCATACCCTCAGTTAACATTATCTTGCTGAGTGTAAGGTTGTCCAGGAGTTGGCAGTTTTGCTTGAGTATGAATTCCAAATGATACCGATCCTTAATGTGAACTTCACCATGCTAAGGCCTAATGTTGAGCGGGTTTAAAAGGCCACATTCTGAGAATTAAAAGTATGTACTCCATTTCTTTTTAGCAGTTGCTGTACTTTGAAAAAGCAGCCTCACCAGCCTTGTTAAAATCCTTGTGTAATTTCTCTCTGAGTATTCTCTACCTCTCTCAGAATCTTTTCTCTCCCGAGTCTACAGTTCAGAAGTACCCAGAGAGCAGCAGTCTTCCTTTCATGTCCTAAAGTTGGTACATGTACCAGTGCGTTCACAGATGAGTACCTGGTGCCATCTGACCACTGCTGCTCACACTGTCTAACTCTTATCTGTGGCCCTGGTCTGTAGCTGACAGCTGCCTGCATTCCCCCATCTGTTTCTGCTTCCTGTGGAAGGGTGATGCGAACAGCCTGGTAAGGCCGAGCTTCACCTGCCTTCCTCCAGCACACAGGCTCTTCTTTTCCGTTACCCCACTGTCCTCCTGCCACCACTCAAGGCTTGCTGGTGCCCGTAGGCTCCAGTTAGTATGCCTGTGATTCTGATCAGTTCCTTAGAATTACACCTGTCACCCAGCCTCGGCTCACACGTGTGTCTGTCACACGTGTGTCTGACTGGTGGTGTCATTGCATTCACTGCATTTCACTGATTCATTAGGTACTAAGGACAATTATATTTTAAGAGTCCTTTTTGTTAAGTTTGTTTTTAACAAGCAAGGATACTTAGGCGAATTATAAAATTGAAAGATTAAATTGAAAATATTGACTACTGACATGCCCATAATAGTTATATTGCCTTAAAAAGATTGAAATTACTAATGATTTGAAATGTGAAATAAAAAACTGATCTTGAGAAAACCCATTTCTTTCCGTCATTCTCCTTTGGCTTTAAAAACTGCCAGTTTAAAACAAAACTAATGGCAGAGATGACAGACCCATATTTGCATTTTTGCACTAGACTGAAAGAATAGAAGGGACACAAAAAGTAAAAAGGATTGAGCAATGGAAGGAAAGATTGTAAAATTTAATTTGAAGGAAAATTCATGCAAACAGTTAAAGGAATTGGTAAGTAGAATTAGAGAAAAAAGAGCATGTACAAACAAGGCTGTAGAAACAGAACAGCAAATTTATCTTTAACTTTTTAATTGTTGCTTTCATCGAGCATTTAATATTTAATGACTATTTGGCATGTAATTTTGTATTAGCTAGTTCATTAAGTCCCAAAATAGTTCATCTAATCCAGTGCTGTTTAGATGATTTGGTTAGTTTTCTTCATTTAGCTCATGACTTTATCAGCCTATTTTTACATTTTTAGCCTCATATTCTATGATTTTTTTCCTTGTCTAATATAGTGTTTACTTCTTAGTGGGCAAATAGCACAAGAAAGTACAGTTAAAACTCCTAATTCCTACTTCTTGGGAATTACAGACTGGTGACCAGATCACACGAGGACAGAGCTGTGTAAGTGTGATGGTGACACAAAGGGTCTCTTGATGAGGTGTGGGGTTTGGAGATATTTCCTGGGGAAGGTGACGGAGTAGCTGAATTCTGAGGGGTGGCTCGGAGAGAAAGGAACAGAGTTAATGGGAATCTTCCTGTCATCATCAGAGGGGGTGGGGGGTGCAAAGCATGTTGGTAAGAAAGCAAATATTGTACTGAGGAAACTGCAGGTGTTTGGAGATGCCTAAGCCAGAGGCTGTGTAGAGCTGGAGACGAAGCATGAAACCAGAGAGACAAGCACACCCCAAACCTTATGTATCATTAGAAGACTTTTATTTCTCTTGAAAGCAGTGGGAGAAACTACCAAAGTATTTGAACAGAAAAAACACCTTATGGCCAGCTAGGAGTTTTTGGAACTAAAAGTAAAAGGATGTAGATTTGGAAGCAAATTCAATGATCAAGGTAAGAAGCTACGAGGGCCCTAAATGACATGGAGAAGAGGAGCCAGACTTATAAGATATTTTAGTAAGTAAGGTAAATAGCCAAAGGACATAATGGGCAGATTAAGTACAGGTACAGGTGGCGCCATTCAGAGAATCACTGAATGTACTGTTGTTGAGAGAGTGAGCTGATGTGCTGATGGAAAGTTGAGAGTGGGTGGTAGATGGAAACCTCGTAGTGGAACCCGAGAGAGGAAGAGGGACCAGGAGAGCCTTGGAAGTGGTTAAGAAGGAAGTGGGCTGGAGGGTTAGCTCAGTGGTTCCGGCGCCTGCCTCGCAAGCGCAAGGACCTGAGTTCAATCCCCGGTTACCACATATAATGCTGGGCATGGTGGCTCACGTCTGTAATCCCAGCACTCGGGAAGCAGAGACAGGAGGATTGCTGAGTTTGTGGCGGCTTGTCTGGGCACCATAGTGAGCTCAGGGCCAGCCTGAACTACAAAGCGAGACCCTGTCTCCAAAAAGCAAAAAAAAAAAAAAAGAAGGAAGTGGAAGGGATCAGGCTGCAGAATAAAGGACGAGTCTGAGAAGTGAGAGGAGAACAGTAGCGCTTGAAGAAGGCTGCATGGCCGTTCACATCTAATGCTATGGGGCAGCACTGCCAATACAAATACACACAACGAAGATAAAGGTTCCAGTAAGAGCTTTAAGAAAAGTTGTTATTAAACCCAATGGATAAAAAAATCCTATCATTTCAACTGAAAATAATAAAAATTATTGTGATTATTTAATAATCTTTTTGCCTGCCATGTCTTTGGAATCTAGTATGGATGTTACATTTATATCTACACATCTACCTTACTTCAGACACTAAATTTTCATTGAAATTCTTGATTCATATCTAGATTTCAGAAAATTTATGATTGAAAAAGTAGATTCACCTACCCAAGTTGTTCCAAAAAGCTTATAATTAAATCAAGTGTCAGCTTTTAAATGTACTTAAATGGAGCTAAAGATTCAGCTCTTCTGCCATACTTGTTGCATTGATGTCCTCAGTAGCTCCATGTGGCTGATGGTCACTGTGTTGCACATAGACCATAAAAGCAGAAGGTTGCAAAGCACTATGGGATGTAGTTCTTAAAGGAAGGGCCATGGGGAGAGAAATTTTGATGTGGAGTGAAGGGCAAATCAGAGTGCACATTGAAGACTATGGAGGTGATGAAGTAAAAATGATAAATTAGTGACTCAAGAAACTTAGTAGTAACGTGAGGGAAACAGTGATAGAGCAGATCTTAGAGCTGGGATGGTGGAAACAGGAAGTACTCAATGTGCTTTACTGTGTGAGAAGAGCATGTAGTAGGCAGCAGTTGAGGGCCAAGGAGGTGAGGCAACAGTCTGCCCCTGTCTAACTGGGGAAGATAGATAATATGAACTGATGAAAGCCTTTACAGGAATAATACTGTTAGCTCTCAGTGATCTAAAGCCAATTTCCTACACCTGTCGTGAATCACCACATACAGAATCTGACCCCAGTGGACATAAGAACAGCATGACAGAAAGTAGTTGGTTGTTTTTTTTTTTTGAGACAGGGTCTCGCTTTGCAGTTCAGGCTGGCCCTGAGCTCACTATGTAGCCCAGGCAGCCTCAAACTCAACAATCTTCCTGTCTCTGCCTCCCGAGTGCTGGGATTACAGGTGTGAGCCACCATGCCCGGCGGTCATTGGTTTTTAAATCAGCAATATGTATCTTGGGTATACTGTTTTTTCCAAGGAGATTTTTTTTCTCCATAAAAGGTGTAGAATGTCATAAGGCTTTAAAGATGTGTAACTTCTCCTCCAATAGCCATATAAAGGTTATATTAGTTATAATTTTAATAAAATTTAACTTACTCATCAAATACCCATTTGGTACCTTCTGGGTTAGAATTTTTAATTTTTGTTTGTTATGTTTTGTTTTATTTGAGACAAGGTCTCACCATGTAGTTCAGACTGGCCTTAAACTCACTGTGTAGTCCAGGCTGACCTCAAACTTGAGGAGCCTCCTGCCTCAGCCTCCTGAGTACTGATATTACTGGTGTAATATCACCATGCCCACTAGAATGTTCTAATTGTAATAGTGAAATCTAAAGTCAGTCTGTTGTGTGCCTCTTCCTGCTTATATTCCTTTTGCTTCCCCCTCACAGTAACCACTAGCCTGATATTACAGTGCTCTGTGTTTTTACCACATAACTATGAAGTTTCATGTGTTTTTAACCTTGATAGAAAAAGGGTGATATACTATGTATTCCTTTGTTTTCACTTATTTTATTCAATATTATGCTTAAAGTTTCCATGATACTGTTGGGTGTAACATGGGTCTAATTTAATTTTTGTATGGCTTTACAATCTCTGTTTCATTAATATACTACAACATATCTATCCCACCTTTGATGAGAATTTCCTTTTTCTTATAGGGAAATTAGAAGCAGTGTTGCTGTGAATATTCTCACATATATCCAGGGTCCAAAACATGTGTTTTAAACAGAAGTGAAATTGCAGATTGTAAGATATGCATATCTTTAATTAATTAGCTTATACAGGTTTTTCTATAGTGGTAGTACCCAGTTATGTTCTTGCCATCAATATGTGAGCGTTCTCTGTCACTTGACATTATCAGGCTTTGAAACATCTATTCTGATGGATGTTAGTGAAAGTACATATTGTGATTTTGGTTTGTATTTTCCTGATGTTGAGCACTTGCTCTACCAAAGTCTTGTTCAGTTTCTTAATAATTGTTCTTTTGGGGCCAAGGATTTAGTCCAATGGTCCCAGCATGTACCTGGCAAGCAGAAGGTCCTGAGTCTGATCCCTGGTACCACCTATCACGTCGGGGGTGGTGGCTGTTGCCTGTAATCCCAGCAGTTGGGGGGCAGGGGCAGGAGGGTTGAGTTCGAGGCTTGCCTGGGCTACACAGTGTGTGCAGGGTCAGCCTGAACTACAAAGTGAGACCTGTCTCCTTGGAATGCATTTCTTCCTATGCTAACCTGGTCCTTTTGGGATATGGAAACCTAGAGAAAAAAATTACAGTCCAGGTTTTGATAGTAGTTTTTAAAAAATAAGAAACTTCTGGCAGGGAAAAGACAGTCAGAGCAGAGGCCATGGATGCTGGAGATTCCTCTTCTGCATCTCCACCCTGTATTTGTTTCACTTTTTAAAGAACAAATATGATGTGAATATCTTTTCCTACCTGTATGCTATTTGCTTGACTTTCTTTTACTTCAAGAGTTTATTTTTGAAAGATTGATGCTTGAATTTTTTGCACTTACATATGTACTGTATTTATTCTTTGTTTTTCCAAATGTCCACCTCCCTTCCCTCTCCACCTTCTTAACATTAACCTGAATTTCTCAGCAGTGCATTATTTTTAATGAGTAGCTGGTCCTACCTGCCTTAGCCAGCACAGCCTCTCCATTGTACTGTCAGTGGTCCTTGCTCAGGACAGATATATCACCCAAAGAGGGCTGTCAAAGCCAGTGAATGTCCTAGTCATTTTCTCATTGCTGGGATACAATACTGCCACCCACAGTTTCAAGGAGGAAAGGTGCCTTTTGGCTCATAGTTTGTGGAAGTTTCAGTCCATAGATGGCTGGCTCTAAGGCATGATGGTGTGGCACAAAGGCCTAGTAGAGAAGAGCTGCTCAAAACATTATGGATGAAAAGCTTTGAAGGACAAAAGAGGAGCCAGGAAACTTGCAGATAGTGCTATAGTGATGCTCACTTCTGACCAGACCTCACCTAACAAGAAGCCCCATAATCCAATCACTTTTTAAAAGCTACCTTTGAGCTCTTGAGGCTCAAGGGAGTAGAGTCTAGATATAAACCATAGCGTTCTGCCCCTGACTCCTAAAGACTTGTGCACATCTCTTATGCAAAATATGTTTAGTCCATATCAAAGAGTTGCCAAAGTCCTCAGAGTTCTTGCATTGCTGAAAAGTCCAAGACCAAAGTCTCCCAAGGTTTAAGGCAAACTCTCTGCTGGGAACCCCTGTAAAGATCAAAAGAAAGGTAAACACTGCTGACATACAATGGCATAGGGTAAACATTCCCATTCCAAAAGAAAGGAGCAGGGGGATAGAAGCAGGAAGTATCAGTGGTACCAAAGCAAGACTGAAACCCAAGAAGGCAAACATTAGAGCCATCGTTAGAAAAGGAAACTGCCCCTCTGCATTGTGCAGATGGAGGAATCTTACTGTGTGGAGTGCTCACCTTCAGCCGACTCTGTGCCCAGGAATTCTGTATCCTGGCCGTAGCTACCCACCAACTCCAAGCCTGCTCTGTGTTTTATTTCCCCTTGTCATCAGGCGATGGAGGCACGAACCAACCAAATAACTTCATTGTGGATGAGTCCAGGGCCCAAAAAGAGAAAGTAAGCCCAGGAGAATCAGATGCTGTGGGAGAAATAATAGACTTGGCCAGCAGCACAACCCCCAAGAAAAGTTCACAACTATTATAAACTACAAAAACAGCATGGGATTTTACTCCAAAAATGATTCCTTTATGACAGTCTAGAGTCACAAAGTCTAGAGTTGGAGAAGAAACCCAGTGCAGTGTCTGCCATATTGCCTGAGAATGTTTAATAAGACCTCATTTTGGGAAGGAGTGTTTAGGATTGAGCCCCAGAACAACGCCACTTCAGAGTTTTCAGTGTTATGTTCACACAGTGTCTGGGTAAGACAGCTGTAGAGAGAGTATGGGCTAGGCCTGTACCCCCTGAGAAGTAAAGCTCAGGCTTAATTGCTTTCTAGTGAGAAGCCAGGCCTGATGAGTGTGGTTTTCAGAAAAGACTGCATTTAAAACTGCTCACATTAAATCTAAAAGTATGCTTGAATCCCTACCCGCAGCTTACATTAAGCAGAGACCAGTGTTCTGATTCTTTTCCCATCTACCAACATGTGGGAGGACATGCTTGGGCTTGAACGATTGCCAGTCTAGGGTGTACAGAGAGAAGAAACCGTGGAGAAAGAAAGGAACCTCACAAAAGCACAGGCCATAAAGCTAAGCAGGGAAAACCGTGACTAGCTGGATTCCAAGATGGCAGATCCTGGAAAGAAACCACTCAAGTCAAAAAACACAGGAATTGTTTTAATTGACTCAATCTTTTTTTTTTTTTTTCACTTTCTTTTTCTTTCATTAGGTGCTTGAGGTTTGGAGGTTTTAAAATTTATTTTATTTTTTTAAAATTTTTATTTATTTACCTTTTGAGACAGGGTCTTGCTTTGTAGTTCAGGTTGGCCCTGAACCCACTATGTAGCCCAAGTCCAAGTTAGTCTCGAATTCACAGCAATCCTCCTGGCTCTTCCTCCTAGTTCTAGGATTACAGGCATGAGCCATCACACCTGGCACTGTGGTGTGTGGTACTTTGCTGGGATTACAAGTGTGAGCCACCACAACCAGCACTATGGTATGTGATAGCAGGGCTTGAACTCCAGACCCTGTGTTTGCAGGCAAACACAAAAACCACTGAGTTAAATCTCCAACCCAGGGGGGGTTTATTTTAAATTGTTTTCTTTTCTCCTTTTAATTTTTCAGCAATGTCTTCAACCATAGTTACCCACAAGCCTCAGCACAACAAACAAATAACAAAAAGATAGAAACACAAGAGGAAAAGGCAACAAAATGCCTCAGAAACTGCCAGCTGCCCTGAAGCTGATTCATATGGTATCCATAGGGAGGAAATCAGAAGCCACATAGTTTATTTATTTGAATGGATAATAGATACATGAAAACAAAACAGGCCAGTAAGGTGCTTGGTGAATTCAATATAACTAACAGGTAATGGAGCTAATAAAATGATCAGTAACTCTACACAACACACTAATAAAAAGCTAGCTTAGCTCAACAAAAATAATTAAAGAAATAGATGTCCATTATAGAAAAGAATTTGGATCCAAATGTGCTGAAGAGAATATAGGATTTTAAAACTTCTGTTGAACATATGGGTTGTAGAAGCAACCAATGTGAGAACAGATACAGAACTCACAGAGCTGCTGTCAGTGACCAATTATTGAGAGATACCCTAAAAATAAGAAAACATAAAAAAAATCCATGCAACAACTGCTAAATGATAAAAAAAAAATCTAGATTACACGGAGTTAGTAAAAAGTCAGAGGACGGTACAAATGGTATAAAAGGCCTCTTTACAGAATAGCAGAAAATTTTATAAATATGGGAAAAGATTTTAACTTACAGATAAATGAGGCATGTAGAACCCCAGATAACTATGATCAGGAAAGAAATTCTCCATGACTCATCATGGTCAGTCTCAGAAGTTCCGCACAAAGACAGAATCTTAAAAGTTGGTAGAGAAAAAAAATAAATCAATTATTAAGGAAAACCCATTAAAATTATAGCAGATGGCTCAATACAAACCTTTAAGGCCAAGAGAACTTGGAGTGAAGTGCTTTAAGTCCTAAAAGTGTTCCAACCTAGACTAATATGTCCTACAAAAATATTTTTCAAAATTGATGGAGAAATAAGATACTTCCATGACAAAAAGCACTAGTGAAATTCATTACCACCAAACCAGCACTCCAGAAAATTCTCAGGAATATCCTAAAAGGAGGCAATGAAACAAAAAATGCCAAAAGGTCCCATAGAATGAATATACCAGGTAGGGTGAGAAGTTAAGTAGAAGGCAAATAAAAGTAATCAGCGGCAGGAAAACAGTGAAGTGGCAGGACTGAGTCAGCCTTTCACTAATAACTCTCAATGTGAATGGTCTCAATTTCCCAGTCAAAAGACACAGACTGACAGAACAGATCAAGAAACAAAGTCCAGTGATATCCAAGAAACACATTTAAGTCCTAAAGAAATTCACTGACTAAAAATGAAAGAATGCAAAACAGTATTCTGTGTGGTGGAAACAATAAAACAAGCAAGAGTAGATATCCTATTTTCAGACAAAGTGAACTGTAAGTGAAAACTGACCAAAAGAGGCAAAGAAGACTACTGCATATTGGTTAAGGGAACAATTCAAAAGGAAGAGGCACAATTATAAATATATATGGACTGAATGATGTAAACCCAACTTCAAGGAAAAAAACATTACTGGGTATAAAAAATCCAGTAAACACCAATACAGTTACAGTGAGAAAACTCAATACCCTATCACAAATACACAGATCAACTAGACAAATTGGCAAAAAAAAAAAATCAAAATTGACACAAATCTTTGAACAATAGATATCTACAGAGTGTTCCACTCAACAAAAATACAATACACCTTTTTGTCAGCAGCTCGTGGAACTTTCTCCTAAATAGACCACATACTGGCAAAAAAATACTTAATAAATATAAAAAATAAAAATTGTACCATTCATATTATCAGATTATAACACAATGAGACTAGAAATCAATGTCAAAAGAAACCACAGAAGTTATGCAAACACATGGTAATTAAACAGTATACTCTTAAATAATCAGTAGGTCAAGTTCCTACAATTAAATAATAATCCCAGTATAATATATCAGAGTTCGTGGGCTACAATGAAAGCAGTCCTAAGGTGGAAATTTATAGCTTTCAATGCCCACATTAGAAAAACTGTGAGCTGTAATAAATAACCTAATTGTACATCAATGTCCCAGAAAAATAAGAATAATTCAAATCCAAAACTAGTGTAAAGAAGGAAATTGCAAAGATGACAGCAGAAATCAGTGTCATGGAGAGTAAAAACGTGGATCCAAGAGCTGGTTCTTTGAAAGAATACACAAAATAGACAAGCCCTTAGCCAATCATAACTCCCTCCTAAAAAAGGGAAGAAAAGACTCAAATCAGCCAGTTAGAAATGAAAAAGATAAAATTACAGTGGACATATGGAAATCTAGATTATTGGCAAATACTTTGCAAACGTGACACCAATAATTTGGAGAATCCAGAAGAAATGTATAGTTTTTAAATGAATATCAAAACTGAACCAAGAAGGTTTTTAAAACCCACATAATCAGTACCAAGCAATGGAATTGAAGCAGTAGTTAAAAAAGAACTTATCAACTAAGAAAACCCCAGTTCCTAATAGATTCACTGCCAGATTCTACAAGAACTTCAGGGAAGGTCTAATGTCAATATTGTATTCTTGAAATTTTTGTATTTACTTTTGTGTGTGTGTGTGCCAGGGATCAAACTTGAGACTTTGTGCTTGTGAGACAGGCACTGGAACCACTAAGCTAAATCTCTGGCATGAAATTCTTTAATAAAACAGAAAGGGAAGGAATAATTTCCAAGTCATTCTTAGATGTTAGCATTACCTTATTTCTAAAACTAGACAGGGATCCTATCAAAAAAAGAAATTACAAGCCAATCTCTTTAATGAACTTAGATGCAAAAATCCTCAACAAGATACTAGCAAAGAGAGCACAACAAATTAAGAAAATCATAATTATGATCCAGTAGGCTTTATGCCAGGTGTGCAAGGATGATTCAACATACACATCAATATATGTACTACATTACATAAACAGAAGCAAGGACAAAATTCACATTATCATGTCAATAGACACATAACAAAATGAGTCTGACAAAATCCAACATCCGTTCTTTATAAAAACTAAATTAAATAGGCATTGAAGCACCTTATCTTAATCTGATAGAAACAATTTAATTTTTTTAGTACATGTTTACATTTCTTGTGAGAAACTGGACATGTACACATTACATCTTATTTCCTTCTTTTCACCCCCTTACCCACTGCTCCTTCCCCTCTGTCTCTTGAGTCTCTCTTTTGAAGAAAAAAAAATTGTTATACATAATGTTTGTATTCCTTGTGTGGAGTTGGTACATGTACATAACAGAGCTTAATTCCTTTTTCATCTTCTTTCCCTTCCCTTTTCTTTCCTCCATCTGTCTTTTGATCCCTTCCCCTTTGAGAAAGATCCATGTCCCTACTCCCTATTCTGTCTTTTAATTCACTCTTATATTTATTTTAGGTTTCTCATATAAGGATATTTAAGGTTGTGTTTCTAGTTTATTTCATTTAACATTATGATCTCAAGGTGTATCCATCTTCCTACAAAGGACTCAACTTTATCTTTTCCTATGGCAGAGTAATACTCTATGTTGTGTAAAGACCATATTTTCTTTAACCAGTTAGCTGTTAATGAATATATAAGCTGGCTTCCAAGATTTAGCTGTTATAAATTGTGCTGCTATAAACATGGGTACATATGCATGTGCCACTGTAATACGTCTTCAACTCTTAGGAACATACATAGAAGGGATTAGCAGAGTCAAATGGAAATTCTAGTTTCTATTTTAACAAAATCATTTATAACAAACTACTGCCAATATCATATTAAATGGAAAAAAATTAAAAGCTTTCCCTCTAAAGTCAGGAACAAGACAAAAATGTCCATTATCACTACTCCTGTTCAACATGTTCCTTGAAACATTAGCCAGAACAGTTAGGCCAGAAAAAGAAATGAAAGGGATGTGTATGAGAAAGATAGAATTCAAAATATCACTATTTGCAGCTGATAGAATCCTCTACATAGAAACCCAAGATACTCCATCAGATGACTCCTAGGAAGAATAATCAAATTCACTAATGTAACAAGATTCAAAATCAGTGTATAAAATCATTAGCTTTCCTGTCTACTATAATAAACTCACTGAGAAAGAAATTAGAAAAAATAATACCATTTATAATAACATCAGGAAGAAATAAATATTTAGGAATTAACCTAACCAAGAAAGTTAAAGATTTCTACAGTGTAAACTACAGTACTCTGAAAAAGAAAATCAAAGAAAACATCAGATTATGGAAAGATAGCCCCTGTTACTGGATGGGCAGTGCCAATATAATCAAAATACCCATGCTTCCAAATCTGTTATACAGATTTCATGAAATCCCAGTCAAAATACAGCATTGCTCACAGAACTAGAGAAAAAGAATCCTAAAATTCATATGAACCCTTTAGAGTCCCAAAATAGTAAAAGCAATCCTAAGTAACTGGAATAGAGCAGGAGGTATTACAATCCTAGATATGAAGTTATATTACAAAGGTACAGCAGTTAAAAGCAGCATGGTGTACATAATCAGACATGTACACCAGTGTAACAGAACAGCAAATGTATAAACAATCCTAGGTACATTCAGCTATTTGATCTTTGACACCAGGGCCAAAAAAGAAAAGGAAGCCTTGTATAAGTGGTGATGGGAAAATTGGCTTGTGCATGCAGAAGATTGGATCTAGGGCCGGAGGGTTAGCTCAGTGGTTCCGGCGCCTGCCTCGCAAGCGTAAGGACCTGAGTTCGATCCCCGGTTACCACATACAATGCTGGGCGTGGTGGCTCACGCCTGTAATCCCAGCACTCGGGAGGCAGAGACAGGAGGATTGCTGAGTTCGTGGCGGCTTGCCTGGGTACCATAGTGAGCTCAGGGCCAGCCTGAACTACAAAGCGAGACTCTTTCTCCAAAAAGCAAAAAAAAAAAAAAAAAAAAGATTGGATCTAGACCCATATCTTTGTACATGTAGTAAAGTATAATAGATCGAATATCTGAAAGTTAACACAAATATTTAATCTGCTGGCAGGTAAAATAGGTGAAATTCCTGAAGACATTGTACAGAAGGACTTGCTGGGCACAACCCCAGTAACACAAGAATAGTACCAGAATCAACAGATGTGAAGATATCAAATTAAAAGGCTTGTGCACAGTGTTCTTTGTTGGCTTATAGACATTTATCTAGTCCAGTAGAATAATGTCACACACACACACAATCAACCAATATGTTTAAGAAGGCTGGGGGTAGTGAGAACAGCAGGAAAAGAAGAACAGTAGCAGTAGAGCAGGCGGAGGACATGGAAATGAAGAAGAGAATTCTCCTGGAGCCCCAGAGGATATGACAGATATAGTCTCAATAACCATGTGTCAGTGGGGAAATTGAGAGCTTGAACAACATTTTTAAAGAACTAGAATTTCTGAGTATGCCTAACATAGGGTTAGGTTCACTGGCCCAGCTTCCTACCCTAAGTAAACTTTAAAAGTTGGAACCTCATAACAGTGCAGTTTCTGGAGACTTGGAAGTTTTAGCAGAGAAATGTCCAAATCATATCTGCCTCAGTGGAGTGGAAACAAGATCAAAGATCTGAGTATAGCAGCAGCTCTGCAAAATCATCAATGCTTGAAAAATCTTGATTTGTTTAACTGTGAGATCACAAACCTGGAAGATTACTGAGGAAGTATTTTAAACTCCTGCAGCAAATCACCTGCACTTTGATGAATGTGATCAGGAAGATAATGAGGCAGCAGACTCAGAAGAGGAAGATGATGAAGGTGAAGCTGGTGTACCTGAAGGGCTGGAAGAGGGAAATAAGAAAAATTCTCATTGTCCCCCCACCCTTGTAAAATTTCCTAGTTTATTTGGAATAGTATTTTTTTGGAATAGTATTTATTTTGTGTGTGTGTGTGTGTGTGTGTGTGTGTGTGTGTGTGTATATATATATATAAAAATTTGGTATTTGGTATTTTTTGGTATATATATTTGGTATTTATACATATAAATAGTATTTATAATACTATTTATTTGGAATAGTAATTTTTCTAATTCAAGCACACTGTATTAGTAATTTCAAACACATAATTAAACATGATCAGTTTTAAAAAGTTAATTGTAAAAGCTTATGCACAGCAAAGGATAGCAGAGGTAAGAGACAGTCAATAGAATGGGAGAAAACTTTAACAGCTATTTCTCAGAAGGTTAATATCTAGAATAATAACTCAAAATTAGACCCCCAAACAAATAAAAAGCCCAATCAAAATATAGGCAACTGAAGTGATAGAAATTTCTAAGAGGAAGTACAAATGGCCAGTAAATACATAGGAAATACTCAGCATCTCTGGCCTGTAGACAAATGCAAATTGAAACAACACTGAGATTTCATTTACTCCAGAAGAATGGGTATCAAGCAGTGAAATAATAACAAATATTGGTGAGACCCTGAGAAAAAAGGAAGTTTTCTGCATTGTTGGTATAAACTAGTAACAACTGCTGTGGAAATCATTATTCACATTTTGTTTGATTAACCTATTCTTGTTCTGGGTATCTTTCTAAAGAGTTAAATACATTATATTACAGTGATACATGCATACTCAAATATATAACTACACAATTCATGATAACCAAATCTTGTAAGTAGTGTATATGTCCACAAATAGATGAATGGGTAAAGAAAATACGGTATTTTACATAGTGGGGTACTATGTTGCCATAAAGAAGGATAAGCTCCAGTCATTTATAGGAAAATGGATTTTCCTTAAGATTATAATGTTAAGTGAATTAAATCAGACACACAAGCTTAAATATCATATGGTTTCACTTATCTGAGAAACCTAAAATATAAATAAAAAGCAAAGTAAAAGATAATAAGAAGTAAGGAGATGGATCTTGTTCAAATAGGAAAGGTATCAAAATATGGAGAAAAAGAAGGGGAGAGAAAAAGAATGAAATAAGAATTAAGGTGTGATATCAACTTACCATGATGAATATAGTCATTACTAATAAACATATAGTAGTAAAAAGTAAATCCCATAGTTCCAACTCTAGCACCTAGGACAGATTGTGAGGAGATGGGAACTCCAAGCTGCTTAGGTGAGCACACCCCTGTGGTGTTGCTAGTGGTTACATCTCTCATGGCCTCTCTTTCAGGCTGTCTTTATTCCTTGCTTTTCTTTCCTTAGACATTCCTCATTCCTAGCTTCTCCAACTTTCCAAACTTTCCAAGCTTTCCATTTCATTTTTTATTTCACTCTCACAGTTTCACATAGTGCCCTCAGGCTCACAAGTGTTCTTCTGAAATCTAGGTAGACGTCTTTCCCACCACATAACCCTTGCATTCTGCATGTGTATAAATGGCACCGCAGGATTGATGCCAAGGTCTACAACCAGGTTGAGGAGCAGCCGGCCCTCCAGTGGGAGCTGCAGAGGCTGGATAGCTGTGGCTTGATAGCATAGCACTGTGAGTTTAATCCTGGAGGACAAATTCCCAAGGTAGCTGTTCTGAGCATGGTGCTCTGAGGGTCTCTCCTGCCAGTTCCTCGCATCCCCTTAAGCCACTTTCCCCATTGCTCTGATCCAAAGTATTTAGCTTTTCTGTAATGCTAATTTTTTTCATCAGGCAAGCTTTCCTCTGTTCCAACTTGGGGGCCTCAACTTTAACTTAGGTTCTTTTCTGGCCAGAGTTGAAAGTCTTTAAATCATTCCACCATTTGCTCTTGGATTCTCAAAGCAGAGTTTCCTAAAACTTCCTGTAAGTACCAATGCTACATTTTCAACATTGCATGCCTTGAAATGTCTTCTACCAGATTAATTCATCTGCTGCCCTTCATTTTAGTCCCCTACAAAGTCTCAGGATAGGAGCAAAATGTTTTCTGCTAGAGCACAACACACAGGGCTTGGAGTCCACTTGCCAAGGCAATCCTTGTTCCCAACTAAAATCTCCTGAGCTTAGCTTTTACCATCTGCATTTCTATCCACATCGTGACCTTTTTGCCTCAGACCAGAATGTCCTTCCCATCAACTTTGGTTTACAGCTCTCTAGGGCTGCTTCTCCAGCTAACATCTTTAACCCTTCCCAGAGTCCTACAAACCCATTCCAAAGCCTTCTGAACCACATGGACTGGTGGACCCCACCTCTTTGGTACCAGAATTTGCCTCGGTTATTTTCTTGTTCTGGAGCACAATACCTGAGACCCACAACTTAAGAAAAGACAAGGTTTTTTTTGGTTCACAGTTTGTAGAGGTTTCAATTCATAGTCAGCTGGCTCCAAGGCAGGGTGGCATAGCAGAGGGAAGCCACTCACAGTTTGGAGGACAGTATCCAGAGAGAGACAAAGGAGGCCCTGAGGAGGGGGGTGTAAACCTCCAGATCATGCCCACAGTGACCAACCTCTTCCAGCCAGGCCCCACCTCCTAACTGCAAGTGAGTATTGAGCCCCTGTAATCCACTCACCTTTAAAGTGCCCAATCTTTGAGCCCATGAGGCTGTGGGGGGGGGCATCTAGATATAAATTATGAGATTAATTTTATTTGAATAACTGGGACAGTAGAGTGTGTCTTTCTTGATGAGCATGAATTAAGTTGCACATAGTCACTGAAGTCGCTGTCAGTTATTATAAAATCATGAGGTCAGAGCCTCCCTGGGAATGGAGTTAGTCCCAAGAAAGGAGAAAGCAAGACATTTACATTGTTTGAACTCTGGATAAAGCTTCTCCTGTATTTAAATGCTGTAATAAATTCCTTTGTCTGTTTCAGCCAATTTGCTTCAGGATTTTTTACTTACAACCAACAACATCTTGAGATAACATGCTTGTTTTGAGGCTTATAATTACTATTTTTTGAAGAGTTTTAAAACTCAAGGATACATGAGAACAATTGCAGAAGTCTTACTAATTCAAAGGTCATTAGAAACAGTGAACTCAGGGCTGGAGATTTAGCTCAGTGGTTCAGGCACCTGCCTAATAAGCACAAGGTCCTGAGTTCAATCCCTGGTAACCACATACAGCAACACTGGGTGTGGTGACTCACACCCACCAGCAATTAGTACCACAGTGCTGGGCGTGGTGGCTCATGCCTGTAATCCTAGCACTCAGGAGGCAGAGGCAGGAGTATTGCTGAGTTTGAGGTTTGCCTGGGCTACATAGCGAGCTCAGGGCAAGCCTGAACTACAAAGAGAGACCGTGTCTCAGAAAAAAAAAAAGAAATAGTGAATTTAGCCAAGTACTTATATTTTTTATAAAAGTTATTCAATTCATACTCAATTCATAATTTCATAGTTGTTTTTTCCACCTCCATTCACTCTGGAATGTTCGTTTATGAAATCCTTCTACCTAGCCTCAGGCTATTTCACTCTTTGGCACATTCCTAAACTAAGTTTGTAAGTTTGTCACCTCGTACTTATTTCCATAATGGCAGACTGAAATGTCCTACACCTGGTAATTGAATGTCAACACAAAGTGTTGCCAAAAAGGAGATTGGTTTGGAAGTGACACCTTTATTCCTTGTAATAGCTTACTAAATAATACAGAAAAGGCAAATAAATTTTAAAAATTTTTTTCTTTCATTTGTATCTGTCTGAAAACTTTCCAGTTATGAACTCTGTGATGTCCACATTTGTAACTTGCAATGTAGTGTGACCTTGATATATCAGTATGTCTAGAAAATTTCTTTGCACCCCACCTTTGAAAAACTAATATGATTTATAGACTTGGTTTTTAGTTTCTGCTTTGTTGGATATACGCCATTTCAGAAAAATAAAACAGCAGCACAAACTAAAGTTCTATAAATGGTGTTTGGTATGACTCACAGAATTAAAAAGTTTAGATCTAAAATTGAGTGGAATAAAAGATCGGACTGTTAAAATGGAGTTAAATTACAAACAGCAACAATAAAAAGCCCTCCCGTGCAGGTTAGTTGTCCATCAGAAACTCTATCTGTTAGGCCGGATGCAGTGTAAAAAGCAAGGTACTTGTTTCCACAGATTTCTCATTCATGAAACTAGCCTGGTGACCTGGTCAAGGTGCTCAGCTGTCTGCAAGGCAGTCAGTCTGTACACTGGGTGGTGTCCAGCCTGCACCGCCTGGGCCCAGAGCTGTGGCATATCCTTGTGGAACAGTGGGCACAGGGCAGAGCTGCTTCACGGGCCCAGGTGCTGGAACAGCAGAGAGCTATGTGTCCTTCACTGTGATTCTGAAAAGAACATCCACGCTGATTTCTAAATTGAAAAACTATTAACAATTACTAAAATATTTAAGAAAACAAGCATATATTCAGTTGTCAGCACACCAGACATTAAACTCTGCAGAACGGGTTATGACTTGGTTTAACGTTTTAATAGCTCATAGCAGTTGCAAAATAAAAAGTTACTGAATGGGTAAAACCATCTAAAATGTAATAATGCAGAATGTTGGAATTTCTCTTTTTTTCACTAAAATATAAACTATGCAAGCTTTTATAAGACCAACTATGAAAAGAGCCATGAGAGAAGTACAGATCGGTGGGTGAGCAGGTGAGTGTGTGTGCATGAGGGTGTGTGCACCTCTGTGTGCACCCCCATGCCGAGTCCTGCCTCACACCTCCTGAAACTTGTCCACCCACAAACTTCCCTGACTGAGTAAAAGCAACTTTGTCCTTTGTATTACTCAGATCCACAAACCTAGGGTCACCTTTGGCTTTGGCTTTTTTTCCCGTCTTACATCCAGTCCGTCAACAGCTGACACTCAGTGATACATATCCAGGACGTCACCACCTCCCACCAGCTTCACAACTTCTGCCTCCACGCACAGCCTCATCACCTTCCTCTGATCCCACCGCAGGTTTCTGTTTCATCCTTATGCTGTTGCGGTCTCAGTCAAAGGATCTTTTAAAAGATGTCTCTGCTCAAACCCTTCTAGTAGTTTCGCATCTCATTCAGAGTAAAATTCAAAGTCAGTAACTGGCTTGCGGGGCACTGTGCCACACGGCTCATCTGGCCTTGCTGAGCCCTTGTCTTCTCTCTAGCCACAGTAGCTGTTCTGGTGCCCGCCCGCCCACCCCTCCCTGGGATTTACCTCCTTTCACACCTCTTTCCTACATAACTGCATATGTTTCTTTCTGTCTCCTCATTACCTCCTGATTAGCTTACAAATTCCAAGAATGAAAAAACCTTATTCCAAAGCACAGAACAGTGTCTGGCACATACTTAGCACTAGGTTAATTATTTACTGAATCAGTAAGTGGGTGAGTAAGACTTTAGATGATAAAAACACAGTAGTGAGGAGTAATTCTTGCACACAGAAAGAAGAGAATGAACAGACAGAAGTTTGGACATGGCCAGAAGAAAGTGGTTACTCTGAATAGTAAGGGACTTAGTGGGGAGAAGAGAGAGTTAAGGTTGGAAAAACAGTGTTAATTTGTGACAAGTTTGTGAGTGTTTATGAACTAGTAGTATAGGACAGTCATTAAAATGATGCAGCAAATCAGAAGCAGCGAAGGATGTTGTTCAGATTTAGGGAACTTAAAACACTGACTTGTGAGTTAGGAACCATTTTAGAAATAAAGATACAAGAGACAAGCAATTAACAAGCAAAATGTTGCTTCCTTTAGCCCTGAAGCAAATTTTACAATATAGCCTATGTCTGTGGGTTCAAACTCGGGCCCTTGTGCATCCAAGGCTGGCGCGGTACCACGTGAGCTAAATCCCCAGCCCTTAGGAGGATCTTTCTGGATTTTGTAGACAGATCTGCAAGGCATGAGTGAGCTGACCTCCCAGGGGCCTGCCTGGTGGGAATAGGTCTGTCTGGTCGTGCATGGTGCAGGAGAAGGCTAGAACGCGCGCTGTCTGCAGGCCCAGAAGTTTGGAAAGACAGGGACGGCTCAGTATTATTAGTTTCTCTCTGAAGTTGACTGTCTAGGTAAGTTCCGGGGAAGAGGATTAGGGGAGTAAGAGGCGATGGCATAGACGCGGACTCAGGTGAGATGAGTCTGCGAGGAGTGCTTTGTGGGGAGCAGCTGTGGAGGAAAAGGAAAGGCGGGACTGTGCAGAGGGAAAAAGCTGCAGTGCTGTCTCCACGGAAGACAGCCCTGTGCCTCCAGCCGCTGCACCCACCAGTCCGTGGGTGGCACTGTGCTTGCGGGCACCGAACTGGTTAGTGGTACACTGGAAACCACTCTGTAGGTCGGATGCAGTGTAAAAAGCGAGACACGTCACAGCCTGCTTCACCCATATCACAACCGCTCCTTCTCCACTTTCCCTCTGGAGGAATGAGGTGGGCATCCTGTCTTCTCTGCAAACCTGAGCACTGGGTAATTTGTTTCCCTCTAAGGGAGAGTCACAGTATTTTCTGGCGATGGTACTACCACCACCCGGGAAATGGAAGGGGAGAATGAGATAAGCCCCACAGTGCCCAAGATGGAGGAGCAGGAGAGCGGGACGTTCCAGCCGTGGCTCCCCTGCTCGGGGGCGCTGGGTCCAGGACGTGTGTGGAGACGACTCCTATTTGCATTCGCACTGCTTTTGTATCCTCCGGACTGTAATTCAGAGAAAGCAGTGTAAACTGAGCCTTCCTCCTTTTTCACTCCCTATTTGCTATTAAATGAAAATGTCTGGGAGTGTTACGTTCCTGGGGCTTTGAAAAATACAGCAGTTCTTGCCATACTGTGTTAGAGATAGAGTTCTTTTAATAGGCTACTAAATTTAGCGAGTACATTATTAAATCTACAAAATGGCACCTGCATTGTATTTATGCCACATTTGTATTTATTTGGATAAGGTTTTCTCAGCATGTCATAGTTTTGTGATATGAATATGGTATTTAGCACTGTTCAGGACTATGAAAACTGTAGAAATCACTGCGATTCTTGTTTTCAAGTATTTCAAGCTGCGGTGTGATCTGCCTTCATCCCCCATCTGAAGTTTAACCTTGAATATTTTTATGGCTGTATAGTGGATGTTTTAGGGAAGGAAAAGCTGTCTCCTGGGTCATTAATGTGAATACACTACATTTCTCATTAAACTTCCAAGGTGCCTCCTCGGAAATGGTACAGTGAGATACATTTGTGCTCCTGGCTAATTTACTAGTTTTGTTTATTTGTTTGTTTCGGGTTTTTATTTTCTTTTGCATTTCATTTAGATGGAGTCCTGCTTACTCTAACTCTCAGTTGTATCAGATTGCTTTTTAGTAAGGTGCCGCTACTCACATAGGCCAGATCAAGACATTTATTGCCAATTAGGAACAGGATGTCTGAGATACTTTGTGATGTTCTCTGGATGACCTGTTTTATGTTTTCAGTTTGTTTTTATTTTTTGTTTGATGAACACATTGGCTTTTCCATTAAACCATAACTTTAATTCACTTGGCTTGGTTAATAGAACATTGACCAGATCCCCAGCCCTTCTCATCCCCTGGCCCTCCCCTCCTCCCCCCACCCCTGCTGTGCCCCAACCTCAGTCTGAAGTAGACGAATTTGTAAGAATCACAGAGTTCACTTTGTAGGTTTCCAGAACACAGGCTCACCGCGTTCCCATCTAAATTGACTGGGCAGTGTTCCTTGGGAAGTTTAGAGATCAATCCCTGTGAAAAGTAAATTGAAACAATAATGTCTGTATGGGAGGCATTTCCCAGCGAACAGCCACTGGTGAGAGACATGTGGATGTCTGCACCACACGTGGCCACATGGTCTGTACATCTGTTTTGAAGTTCAGTGGTTTCCTGGACCACATGTGTGCTTCTCCGGGAGGCTCACATCCCTCCCAGGAGCTGGGTGTGGGAGCTGGACCTGGCTTACTCCTTGTGACCTAGTGATCGTTAGACTTTGTTTTAGTTTGGCTGTTGTTCCTATCATATCTGGTTCTGTTTAATACTGATAACATTGGAGTTTCTATAAATTACCAGTATGGCAAAGGAGCCAAACATATTTACACTCATAAATCTTGATTCCTGGGTCTTTTAAATTCTTTGAGATTGAAATAGTCCTCTGTGGAAGACCTACAGAGTACTTATACAAATCTTGACTATGAGAAGGCTTTCTTTGTTCAATTGAAACTACAAAACAAACTGAGATACATGACTGTTTTAGAAGTCAGAAAGTCCAGATCTTTCCTGACTCTGCTTCTGTGATCTTTGCATACCCCGGTTTACATCCATTAAAGGAAGATAACAAATACTGTATGATTTCATTTATAGAAAGTATGTCAAGTAGTCATAGAAACAGCAAGTATAACAGGAATTGGAGAATAAGGAAGTAGAGGAGTTGTTTAATAAGTCAAGAGTTTTAGTTTTGCACGATGAAAATGTTCTGCAGATGTGTTGCATGATATGAATTTTCTTTGCTTGAACTATTCATTTAAATTAGTTAAGATAGCAAATTTTGTGTTTTTAACCACAATTTAAATGTTTTAAATTTTTCAAAGTGAGAGTGTTACTGTTGTTTAATATTTAGCATATGCCATACAGATATTATTTTATTAAATATTCACAGTTCCCTGAAAATAGGTCTTATTACTCTGTTGTATAGATGCAAGAACTTAAATTTAGAGCACAGATTTTAAATTTATCACCACAGAAGTGGCATACCATATTGGCCCTAGATGGTCCTCTAAAACCACTTGAAAAGTACATCACTACCAGCTAACCTCAAACTCAGGTTGCCTCCAAGGCTTTTTAGCTCTAAAGTCTCTAGTTGTTATTCTGAGATACACAGGGAGCCTGCAAAGTCCTGTCAATAAGAAAAAAAAAGTTAAACTTTTAGATGTTTAGAGTTTTCCCCTGTTATCATTTATAGCCTGACTAGATTTTACCTGTGGTACCTCAGCAGCACTGAAAGCTGATTTGTGAGAGCCTGAGATGTTATTCAAACATTAGAAAAGGTGAGATGTTCGTAGTGTTTATTTCTGCAGAATGGCTTGGTAAAGACTAAGGAGAATCTCCACCTTTCATGGTGTGTGTTTTTTATAAAAGTAAGTCTTACATTATTGGTTGGCCTTGTATCTTCCCTGAAATTTATATGGTGAAGTCCTAACCCATAATATCTCAAAATGTGGCCTTATTGTAAATAGCATCGTTGCATATGTTGTTAATTAAAATGAGGTCATACTGGATAAAGGTGGGCCCCTAATTCACTATGACTGATGGTCTTATAAAAAGGGGGAAATTGGACACAGAGACATGAGTCCAGGGAGAAGAAGCTGAAGGCAGAGATAAGCTAATACTTCAGCAAGCCAAGTAATATTAAAGATTGCCAGGAAATGGGCAGGACCAAAGGTGGGGAGGCATAGATTAGATTTTCCCCTCACAACGTCACAAGAAAACAAGCCTGGTGGTACCTTCCTCTCAGAATTCCAGCATCCAGAACTGTGAGACAATGCAGTTCTGGTTTAAGCCATTTTTTTTTTTTTTAATAAGAACCCTGGCAAACTAATACAGATTCTAAAATGAAAAGTTTTTAAAATGAAAGAAAAAAGTAGTCAACCATACCTTCTGGCAGTTTATGCAAAGCAGTATTCAAATTAAGAAGGAATCTTTATTTGTGAAGCTGGGTTTCTGTTTGTCTGTTTGTTTTGAAACTGTCTCACTATGTAGTTCATGCTGGCCTTGAACTCACTATGTGGCTGAAACTGGCCTTAAACTTGTGGCGATCTTCCTGCCTCAGCGTCCCAAGAGTTGAGGTTACAGGCATGCACGACAGTGCTTGGCTTATGAAGATATTTGTTGTAATAATTTTTATAATTGGAAAAAATGAGAAACAATCCAAATGTCTAGGCATTAGTGAGTAACCAAATTATTACATATCTACTTGATGAAATATATGTTGTCATTTTGTATAGCATACAAAATGTAAAAAATGTGTATTGTATAAATAAAAAGCTGGATCCAAAATTGTCTATGCAAAATGAGAACAGCTGTGCAAAAGAGATGCATTATACTAAAATTGGAAACGTACATAGAAAATTTAAAACCTTTATTAGGATAATGAGATCATACATTTTTTTTCCCTTTTAGCATTTCTTTCAGTTTGATACTTTGTCACATAGGATTATGGTAGTGGATTATTGTGATAACAGTAATATTTCTTAAAAATCAACTTTATAAAGGTTTATTTTACATATAGTAAACCCCATTTTAAGTGAATAGTTTGGTAGTTTTGAACAATCGTATATACTTTACAATTACAATCAAGAAATACAACATTTCTGTCATCACAGAATGTTTTCTAATGCCCTTCTATAGTCAGTCCTCTCCCAGCTCCAGCCTTAACCACTGAGCTACTTTGTTTCCATCAATTAACTTTTTCCTGTGATTTCATATAAATAGAACAGTACTGCATATGCACCTTTGAGTCTGGCTTCTTTCATGTAGCATAATGTTTTTGAGGTTTATCCATATTGCAGCTCAGATGAGGAGTGGTTACTTTTTATTATTTCAGAATACTCCATTTAATCCATAAACCAGTTTGTCTTCCAAATCATTAGTTAATAGCAATTTGGATTGTTTTTGTTTTTTAGCTATTTTGAATAAGTTCCCTAAATGTTTTTGGAACCAGGGCGACTGATAGTTGTTGAAGAACAGTCTGAGAGTCTTTCTTTCCTTGCAAGCTAACAAGTTAGTCCACTACCATACCAGACACGCTGACAGCACACACAAGGCGGCTGGGTTAAAGACAAAGGATTTTATTACAGTACACTTAGCAGCAAGAGTTTCACGTTTGTTTCTGTCCCTTCTGTCACCTAAGTCCCATGAAGAAAGTGCAGAAAATCCTACATAAATACTGTGCACATAGAACTCTGTGTCTTAGCAGAGAGCTCTTCAGCTTCAAATCTTTTATAGTAGGCTACAGAAAATTTCCCTTTATCCTGTGATTGGTTTTCTCAGGGCAGGGATTTATGGTTTTTATAGATTATGTCCATCCTTTCTAGGAAGACTTGTATTTAGATTTTCCTGGGATGGGTATAGTAGTAGCCTCTCTTGAGAGCTAGTTTTGACCTCTTCCAAGATGCGGCTCTTTTCCACTTTCTGCTGATTGCACGAAGATGAAATTTGCTTGAACTCTGAGAACCATTTATAATATCACTCTGGCAACTGTTCCTTCTTTAACCTAGTGGAGTTTCACACTACCCATTCCTAGGTTATTAATCAGCGAGGCTCACATCCAATGTATTGATTTCTGGAGCTTTTTCTCTGTTGAGCTGCTTGCCTTCGAATTCCAGTTGTTTTTGTCTCCATGACTCAGTGAGGCTTCTGCACTCTGCTGGCAGTAACCCTCCCCACTTCCTAATGCCCTCAGGCAGAAATCCAGGCCTGGCCTAGGATTTACTTCCTTGGTTTTTCTACCTTCAGGTATCTATTGTCATGTGTTGGAAAACGTTTGTCCAGTATTCTAGGTTTTGTAGCAGCAGGATGAATAAGGAGGAGTGTAATGCGTAAAAATCGTTTGAAGTTTTCAGTAAAGCTTCAAGATGTTTTAAAGTTAATTTGAAAGATTAGCAAGTGTACGTTATTACACTACTTAACATCAATAAAAAGAACATTTTCATGTTACAAAGCTCTATTGTAACTTGTCTCTTGGTACTTAGATGAAATAGGTTTTTTTTGCTTTTTGAGACAGGGTCTCGCTTTGTAGCTCAAGCTGGCCCTGAGCTCACTGTGGTGCCCAGGCAAGCCGCCGCAAACTCAGCAATCCTCCTGTCTCTGCCTCCTGAGTGCTGGGATTACAGGCGTGAGCCACCACATCCGGCATTGTGGTATGCGGTGTTGATTGTTGGTGGGCGTGTCTCCACGCCCAGCATTCTATGTGGTTACCGGGGATCGAACTCAGGTCCTTGTGCTTGCGAGGCAGGCGCCGGAACCACTGAGCTAACCCTCCGGCCCCCGAAATAGGTTTTTTATGTAAAAATATCTTGAGTCTTTGTGCTGTCATTTGTCATTTGTTAAGATTGTTTTGTGATCAAGTTTTGAGGTACTGAAGTCTCCTTCCTAAGGTGATTTCTAGGTTCTTTCTGTCCCAAGGAGAGAATTGGTCAAGAGAAACACAAACAGGAAAAGAAGCAGGCTCCATAGAGTGAGTTTGGGCCTAGTGAAAGTAGGAAAAGAAATTACCCCACAGTGTGAGGATGGCTGCCAGCGTGAGGGAGCACGGTGAGAAAATGCATACTGCCCTTTCGTGTCCCCCAGTCCCCAGGCGGGCGTCAGGTCTAGGCCACCCTATCAAAAACCTGCTTGAGTGCTTAGAAGAAGCCCATGTGCAGAGCTCTGAGCACTGGTTTGCACATGTGTTCTGGGATTGTTATGCCTCCTTTCACAATCAGTTTTAGCCATGCTGTACCTTCCTTTCTTAGTTTAGTTAAAAATAATTTGGGGGAATCTAGATCACATATTAAAGAAGTTGTACAGTTGGAGACTGAGTTTTAGAACGCATATGCACAGGCACCCTGCCACACGAACTGCCTGGTTTTCAGTCCTAATGTACCACTCATTAGCTTATTATTAAGGCAAGTCACACCTTTACAGAATTATTTTTCTATGTGCAATAGAAAATGACCCCACCACCTCACAGAGTTTTTGGGAAGATTACTATATATATATATATATATATATATATATATGGGCCAAGTAAGTACATAAGCATAAGGCTTTTAGAATAATGGCTAGACCTTAAGTGTTTAACAGAAGTTCACTGTTGTAGTTGTGATTGTTATAATGACTAGCTAAATTACTGATTACATTAATATGTGTCCCTGTAAGTCTTAATAAATTTTATCCATTTTAATTGAAATATCCTTTGATTTTTAAACCAAATACACGATTTTGCAATTTAAAGAATGATAAATAATATATATGTATTGTTAAATATAGAATATTATTTAAATAATAGAATATTATTGATATGTTCCATATTACCCATGTCACTCCCCTCTTTCACATATCCTAATTTTGTTTCCTGGCTTCAATTTTCCATTTACTGTTGCTTTGCTTTCTTAAAAATAGTTTTACTACATGTTGATTTAGTAATGAACAGTATGTAATTTAATTTTTAATTTTGTGTGAGGGGCCAGAGATCGAACTCAGAACCTTGTATTTATGAAGCAGGTGCAGACCTACTGAGCTAAATCCCAGTTTTTTCAGTTTTTATTTTTTCTGTCAGCACATTCATCCATTGCATAATAATTACATACCTTGTAGGAAGTTGGTACTAGAACAGTATATGACACATCTCTTTTTCTTTCCCTCTCAATTCCATCCATCTCCTGATCCTCTTTCCATTTGAAAAAGATCGATCTTCCTTTTTCCTGTTATATGTTTTAAGGCTTCTACTTGGATATAATAACATGTATTCTGCTATTTGCTTGTTTTGCTCAATATTGTATATATTTTTGAGATTCATCCTTGTAGTGTTCTCATTTTCAGTACTCTAGAGTATGTTTCTTATTTCCAGATTATTTGCTGTTTACACATAGTTTAACTTTGGATATTTCTGGACATGTTCCCTAGTGCACATGTGCAGGTGTTTCTGGGGGATGTAATGGCTGTGGTGTGCAGACCATAGTAATCTTCTCAAGTTATAGTCTTCAGCCTTCTGCTGACTGTGGCAGGCCTGAGTGGAAGTGAGCTGTTATTATAGTCAAGGAAGAGCTTCGAAGGGCTGGAATTGGAGTGGCTCCCTGGGGGTGGAAGGAAGCAAACGAATTAGAGCTTTTGTTTCAGAACAACCTAATTAGGAGGTATTGAGGGTATGTTCCATAAAGGCTTAGGGGTAGGGTGAGGAAGAGGGACTGTGAATGTGGAGCGATAGAAGTGCACATTCCTTCCTGGGAAAGATGCAAAATGCTGCAGCTCTGTTGCAGAACAGTCTGGAGTTTGTTACAAAACTAATCGTACTCTGATCCTAAGATCCAGCCATCACACTCTGAGATTTACCCAAAGGAACTGAAAACTTATATCTACAGAACACCAGCACATGGATGTGTGCAGTAGCTTTATTTATAATAGCCCAAATTAGAAGTAACCAAGATGATGGTCAGTAGATGAGTAAATAAATTGTGGTATAATCTGAAAACAGAGTATTATTTAGCACTTTCAAAAAATGAGCTATCATTAAAGTGATAAGTGTATTTTGTAAATATTTGATGTTATATCTAAAAAGTCGTCACCAAATCAAGATCATCTAGATTTTTTCCTGTTATTTTCCAGGTGGTTTACAGTTTTGTATTTCACAATTTAGTTTGTATCTTTTTTTTCTTTGCTGTATGGAAGATTGAACCCAGCACTTCTGCACTGAGTTACACCCCAGCTCTTGTTTTATTTTTTATTTTGAGATAGTCTCACTGGTTTGAATCAAACTTCTGATCCTCCTGCCTCAGCCTCCCAGATTACAGGCATAGTTGCTACTCATTTTGAGTTAATTTTTGTGAATGTTGTATAAAGTGTGTCTGGATCTTCTTCTTCTCCTCCATGTCTCTCTATGTGTGTGTGTGTGTGTGTGTTTGCATATAACTACATATGTGGGCTTTCTAAAGTTTAACATATAAGCAGGCTACCATGTCTGGTGTTCACATGCTGGGCTAGAGAGTGCTGTATTCTCTTTACAATGTACTGCTTTAAGTGTGCCCTTTGGGCACAATTAAATGGTTGGTAATAATATGGAATGGCATTGAGCAAAGACCCAAGAGATCTTCACACACGGATTTAGGTCTCTTGAATGCATCCAGTTCCGACCTGTGTTACTGGAAGCTCCTAATTAATTAGTTATATTTCCAATAGGTAAGGTTTGATCTTAATAAAGCCTTTTATCCAAAATTAAATAATTCATTGGACTCACAAGGACCCAAGTTCGATCCCTGGTACTGCATGCATGCATGCATGCATGCATAAATAAATAAATAAATGCAGTGACAGTAGGAGGTAAAAAATAAATCATAATTAACAAGCCAAGGACAATATGAAAACAAGAGTAGTAATGGCAAATGAAAGCAGGTCTAGATTGAACCTACTTTGCCACTGATGAATTGTCTTCCTTCCTTCCTTCCTTCCTCCCTCCCTCCCTCCCCGCCCTGTCTCTTTCTCTTAGCAAATTACTACAACACAACATTTTAGTCTTGCTTTTCTGGAAGTCAGAAATTCAGAACAAGTCTTCTGAGCTAAAGTCAGGAGTTAAGGCTGGCTTTCTGAGTCTGAGTCTTGTGGTGATAGGGATTTTGTGACCTTTGAGGGATACATGTGGGAAGAACAGGTTCTCATTCCTTGATACATGTGGGAAGAACGGGTTCTCATTAACCTATGCAAATTATCTTTAAGGACTTTGATCACTAGGCAGAACGATTGGGGACCGTCATCTGTCCTCCAGATGAAAGGCTGTCATTGGCAAGAGTGTTTCAGAGATAGATAGGATTGTGGGTTTTTGGTTGTTTTAATTTTATGCCTCTCAACGGATTTTTTTCTTAAATTCTTGCAGCAGTTTTGTTTTCTTCTTGGGTTCTTTCCTTTTAAGTGCTAGAAGTCACAGCCAGCTATTTATGACCTCACTCACTCTCCCCTTCCAAGGGAGAAGCCCTGCTGGAGACTGTTATAGGTGGAGGTTTCTGTCTTCCTTACCTGACTTTGGGTCAGGCCTGCTTATAGATTTCTAGTTGAGCTGACTTATCTTTTCATTTAAAAAAAGCATGCTTGCCATTATCTTGGGACCCACGGAGAAGACACGAGGCAGGGGCAGCCATGGTTGCTCGCCATTCCATTCAATGAGTTTACACACTTTTCTGAACGCCTGGGCTGACTTACACTGGCTTACCTCCTGAGCTAATGTTCCTTGAAAAGTCTGTCTTTAAAGCCACATTACTTTTGTTGTGAATAAAGTTAAACAGAATGGAAAGCAAATTGATGGGGAGCAAAGTTTGGGGGCAAACAGACCTACAAGATTCTACAACTGCCAGAGTCCTTGGTATTCTCTGGTGTGTTTAATCACTGGATAGATGTGAGGGTGAGTTTTATTGTCCTCTAGGTAGACGTTTAGCCTGCATCTTAGCCATTAGGAAGGGGTTTAACTTGGGCTGTATCTCTTCCTTAAGAGGTTTAAAGGGAACTTGGACTGGCATATCTGTTTTCATCGCAGTGTTAGATGTATGGTAAGTTAAACCATTTTTGTGAAAGTTGAAAATGTAATAGTGAAGGTATCCAGTCTTCTAACCATTTGTACACATGAAAAATAACTCGCTCTTCATGTTCAGTGGTTTTCTTGTCAGACAATGCAGGGGACTTGCCACAACACATGCAACAGATTATAAAAAGACTGCAAATTTAATAATTACAACATGGTGCAGAGCATGCTGGCAGACACTGGAGTACAGCACACTCTTTAATCATCGCGCTTCCCGTGGCGTGGGTGGTCACGGTCCGCAGACGACATTCGGGCAGGCCCGTCCCTTGCAAGAGGGGCTGTAAAGTGGAGTGGAGCACAAGTAAACAGCATTCCTGTCTTTTTAGGGTTTTTAATTTTGAGAAAGGATAGCATTTCTTTTAGGTTGCCTTTCTGTCCTTTCTCCTCCTTCTGCAAATTCCTTTAGATTTTAACCGTTAGCTTTTATCATACAAAACCTTATTGTACATGCTTTTGCTTCTATTGTCCATCTTTTAAAATATTTTTTACAGCAACATGAAACATACGCAATACTTTTAAAGTCTGTTTCTACACAAAAAACAGACATGATCCACGAGGATCATAGTAAGTAAGCCCTGAATTTAATCAATTTATTTACTTATTTAATTTTTAAAAATTAACTTTTGCCCCTGGTTTCCTTTGATACCTATTTAAGTAAACATCTGAGTCATTTGCAGTTTTTTCTTCCCCATTCAAAACACTTGGCTTTGCTAGCCTATTTTATTTTTCACTAATCTATATTCTTTTAATTTTTAAAAATTTTCCTAATCTCTAATGAATATTAAAAAAAAGAAGCAAGTGGTGGACGTTTTTAGTTTATATCCATTCATTAAAACTGTGGAGTTTATTAAAGCTCCTGGTCTATTTTTGTTGGAAAGAATTATTTTAAGTAATAAATATATGCAAATGGGACATAGCTATCTGAATCTTCAATGTTTTTTCCTCTGAGAATATGAGAGATTAAAAGAAAGATGTGAAAAAATAACAGATATGTTCATAAAGAATAGTTAATATTACAGATGTGCACTGTGCCTTCCTCTCTATCCCTGTAATTTTTTTTACAGGGATGCTGTCTTACTGCTTAAAATTATAAACAGACTGTTCCTAATATCATATACAAAATTAAAGATAGACTATTTTTTTAAAAATCACTCTGCTTGTCACTTTTTAAAAATAAAGTGACTTTTATTCATTATTGCGTGAATAAGATAAAGGATGTAAAAGAATAAAGTAGCTTGCAAACCGTTTATCCTAAGATGTAGTTCCTAATAAAGTCATAGTCTACTGTACTTTTTAACATAAACTGCTAAAAATGAATTGCCTACAATTATAATTTACACTAGTATTGTCAAAAGTAGCTTTAAAAGAAAGCAGAATGGTTATACATTTTAGAAGCAATGACTTCCTTTTAAAATTATACCTGCATAAAGTCTAATACGTACATAGGCTTGGAGAGTTTTGTGGTTCTTGAAAGCATTTTAAAATGCTTTAGCCATTTTCATTTATGATAAAGCTAATCTAATTCTCTATTCTGATGGTACTTGCCAAGCTTTAGATCACGGCAGCTTAATTTAAGAAAAAATTGCTGGCTAATCCCCTGTGGTATTTTAAAGCTATTTTTGGCATCCTTTGTTCCTTGGTGCGTTCCAGCCTGTTTCTGGGATGTTTGATGTGGGACCCTCTGGCAGAGAGGACTGGAGCTCCACAGTCCGGGTGCAACTGGGACAAGTTAAGGATGCTGAATTTAACTTTTTCTTGGATTTCTCTTTCATCTGTAAATTGAAGGATTACATTTAATTTAAATGGTGCAGGTTGGTTTGGGTTTTGGAAATCATCATTTGATGTTTAGTAACCATATCAAAAGCAAGGATGTTGACGTTTTTCATTTTCATATTGCTAGTTAACATATACTTATGCCTAAGTATTTAGTCCTCCCTCTTCCTGAGCTTCCTGATGGGTCTCAAATTTGCTGTAAGACACCAGAGTCAACCCTCCTTCACAAAAAAATGTGTCTGCAGTCCTTACAGCATCATTTTAGGGCTCATGATGTGGTTCCCACAGACTGTGCAGCCTGAGACCGAGGAGAAGTGGAGCTGGTTTCTGTTCACAGATATACTCACACAGCATCTCCACAGCCAGCAGTATCTGATGAGGCCTATAGGTCCATTATTACATTTCAGACTTAGGTTCTTTTCTCCTCTCCTCTCCTCTCCTCTCCTCTC
>PVIC010009900.1:7056-44694 GCA_004025085.1 Thryonomys swinderianus
GGGGGGGGGGGGGGGGGGAGGGGGAGGGGGGGGGAGGAGGGGGAGGAGGTACAGGGGACAGTGTTGAGCCCTGGTCCTGTGCTGTGACCTGAGCAGATGCACAGAGAGCAGGAGGCAGGGCCCTGCAGAACAGGCCGACATGTCACGATCTGGAAACTCAGCGAGAGGCAGAGCTAAACATTTCAACCCAAGGATAATGTGCCCCTATTTTACATCTTATCTCAACAGTTCCCACACATGCCATGGTCTCTCCATACCTGCCTCCCTGTATTTTTTGTCTCCTTTGTGCTTCTTTTTCTGGGAAGCACACGGAAGGCCCCAAAGACCCAGTTCTGGGTTCTTTCACAGCCACTGAGTTGCAGGGTTTCTGTCCCCAGCTATAGTGCAAGGGTCATGTAAAATGACATGAAAACAGCTGCTAACAAAATAAGCTGCAAACCTGGGCACCATGGTGCATACCTGTAATAGCAGCTCTCTGGGAGGCTGAGGCAGGAGCATTGCAAGTTTGTGCCCAGCCTGGGCCACTTAGTGAGATCCTATCTCAGAATAAATGAACCGATGAATCAATCAATCAATACTTAAAGAGCTGGGGATGGAGCTCAGGGCAAAGGGCCTGGATTCAATCCCCAGTGCCACAGAAACAAAAACCGTCAGGCCCAGGGTGTGGCCCAGGTGCAGAGCACATGGGCAAGGCCTCCCTGCGCAGCTGATCCCCCCGGGCTGACCCTGCCTGTGTGCTCGTGTGCTGCCCCCTGGGCCGCGTGGCTGTGGTAAAGGCTCCTCTCTCTGTTCTCTCCTCCCTTGACCCAGATGACGCTCACGGGCACCTGGCTGTGCTGTGCCTCCCTCCTGCTCCTGGCCGGGCCTGCCCAGTCCTGCCCCGCGGGCTGTGACTGCTTTGTGCACAAGGTGTTCTGCTCCAATGAGACCCTGGTGGCCGTCCCGCCGGATGTGCCCCCCGACACCACAGACCTGGTCTTCGTGGAGACCGCGTTCCTTGAGGTGGGACCCTGGGCGTTGGGTGGCTGCCCCAACCTCACTAGGCTGGTCTTCCTCGACACCCAGCTCCAGCACTTCCGGCCCAAGGCCTTTGGGGGGCTGCCCCGGCTGTGGGACCTGGAGGTCACCGGCAGCACGCTCCACCTCTCCGGTGACACCTTCGCCAACCTGACCTCGCTGGGCCGGCTCACCCTGAGCTTCGATGAGCTGGACGCCTTGCCCGAGGACCTGTTCCGCGGCTTGGGTGCCCTGGAGTCCCTCCAGCTGCAGGGGAACCAGCTGGACACGCTGCCCCCGAGGATCTTCCGGCCCCTGGGGCGCTTGAAGTCCCTCAACCTGGAGCAGAACCGCCTGGCCTGGCTCCCGGAGGGGCTGCTGCACCCCCTCTCCAGCCTGCGGTCCCTGAAGCTCAGTGACAACAAGCTGTCCCAGGGCCTGCCGCGGGGCGCCTTCGCCAACCTGAGCAGCCTGCAGGAGCTCTTCCTGGACGGCAACGCCATCCGCGAGCTGCCCCCCGAGCTGTTCTCCGGACTCTTCCGCCTGGAGCGGCTGTGGCTGCAGCACAACGCCATCAGCCACCTGCCCGCCACCCTCTTCTCAGACCTGCGGAACCTGACGTCCCTGAGCCTGCAGAGCAACGCGCTGCGGACGCTGCCCGCCGGTCTGTTCGCCTGCACCCCGCACCTGCTCAGCCTGTCCCTGTCCCACAACCGGCTGGTGACGGTCGCGGAGGACACCTTCGCCAACCTGTCCGGCCTCGAGGTCCTCACGCTGTCCAACAATGCCATCGCCCAGCTCCCCGCCGGGCTCTTCCGGGCGCCGCAGGGCCTGCTCAGGCTGTACCTGGGCAGCAACAACCTGACGGCCTTGGCCCCCGGCCTGCTCCGCAACCTGTCCAGCCTGCAGCTGCTCCACCTGCCCCGGAACCAGCTGAGCGCGCTGCCCGAGGGCCTCTTCGACCACAACTACAGCCTCCTCAGTCTCGCGCTGCACGGCAACCCCTGGCGGTGTGACTGCCGCCTGGCCTGGCTCTCCGCCTGGCTGCGCCTCTGGAGCGACCCGCTGCTCCACACCCGCACCCTGTGCGCCGGGCCTGCCCACCTGCGCGGTCAGGCGGTGTTCGCCCTGCGGGAGGAGCAGCTGGTGTGCCCGGTGGCGGGGCGCGCGGGGCCGGGCCGCGCGGTGGACCAGGGAAGCTGGGTCGCAGCGGCGGACAGGGCGGCCCTGGGCCGGTGCACGTACAGCAACACGGAGGGCACGCCCGTGCTCGCCTGCGACGAGGGGCAGTGCCACTGGGTGAACGTGCCCTGGCAGGGCGAGGGCTTCCTGGCGATGACGTTCAACACCAGCCAGGGGTGGGACCTGAGGTCCAGCTGTGGCTCTGTGAGGGTCACCGTGTCAGTCGGGGCTCGGGCGGCAGGGCCCTAGGGTGCGCCGCGTGGGCGGCCTGGGCGGGTGGGGCAGAGAGCTGGAGACCCAGAAGCCCCAGGTGGGCAGGTGGGGCCGGTCCCCCGCTCTCCACGGCTGTCCTCGCGGGCTGTGGGCCGACCAAGGCCTCCTCACGCCTTGTGAACGCCCTCGAGAGCTGCACCGAGGGCAGAACAAACCCGCCCCATCCTGTCCCCGCCCCAGGGTCCTCCTATTTAATCTCAGTCCGCCGTCCTCACTGGCAGCCCAGCCCAGCCCAGAGGGACGGTCACCATGATCCAGACATGCAACTGAGCCCAGTTCGAAAGCCAGGTATCTGTTCCGATTTCTTGGCTTTTAATGGCCGCAGAGGACACATGGGGACAGGAGGGGCGGGGTGGCCAGGGCGTGGGCTGCGGCCTGGTTTCTTGTGGGGAAACCACGTCCACTGTGTCCATCTCTGCAGCTGCGTTCAGGGGCCACTGGGGCGAGATGGTGCCTTTGGAGGGTCAGCCCGGCTCCGGGCCTTTGTGACCTGCAGCCTGGCAGGACGGCAGCGGCTTTGCCAGTCGGGCATGGACAGGGCCACTCCCTGAGGAGAGAAAAGGGCCCAGAGGACAGGGTGGTGGGTGGCTTGCTCCTGGTGCCTGCCTCTGTGGGCTCCTTCTGGAGCTGTCCCCCTCGTTTGGGGGCCTCTGGTCACTGCCACTGTCCCTCGGCTGCTGCCTGCACCGGGCCTCCTCGGGGATCCTGCCTTCCCAGAGGTGGAGGCTCCTGCACGCCGGGGGCCCTCTCCATCTGCAGCTCAGTGCGAAGCCCCTGCTCCATCGCAGGCTGCCAGTGGCTGAACCAAGGTCTGCCCTCTGCCTGGGCCCCACCCGAGACCAGCAGTCTGGCTGGGCACTTTCCCGGCCCCTACCCTTCTCCGGAGTCCGGCTCCCGCCCCCCGGACTGAGGCAGGGCGCGGGCTTCGGTGGTGGCCGGGCCGGCCGGAGGGGAGGAGGTGAGCACACACGGTGGGCGCCCGCGCCGTCTGGGCGAGACGCTGAGGCCTGAGCAGAGAGGTCGGTGGCGCGGGCGCCAGCGCCGAGTCTCGGGAACCCGCGGTCTGTCTCGGCCGCGCGGAGGGCCGGAGTCCCGCACAGGCCGGGCAGGGCCGGGCTGCCGAGGGGGACGGGGCAGAGGAGACCCCGGGGCGCTGACCCTGCGGGGCAGGAAGGACACTCGGGCCATCCGTGCGAGTAGGGCACCCACGCTGGTGCGCTGAGTGGGACAAAGGCTGCTTGGGCTGGAGGAGACAGCCGAGAGGGGGGACGCTAAGGAGAAAACTGCGCCACACGCATGGGGGTGGAAGCCCTGGCCACAGAGACGCGGCAGGAGCATGGACGGGTGCGATCGCCGTGGAGACTCCTCAGAGAACCAAACCGAGAAATTCCACTCGACCTAGCTGTTTTCCCAGAAGAGTTAAAGGCATCCTGTTAGAGTGCTCCACACACACCCATGTTTATAGGAGCACAATTCATAACCGCTAACTCCCTGAAACGGCCCGTCCGCCCGTCAGGAGGTGAACGGATAACGCAAGCGTGGTATGTACACACGGGGAGCTCCGCTCTGCCACAGAGAAGGGTAAACTTGAGTCACTTGTAGGAAAGCGGATGCACCTCGAGGTCTTAGGTTAAATGGAATAAATCAGACGCACAAGTTCAAACTTCCCGTGGCTTCTTTTACATAAGAAACCTAAAGTATAAGTTAATGAAAAAAATAAACAGATAATCAGAAACAGGGCGATAGATCGTTTGCAAAAAGGGAAACAGATGGAGAGTTGGAGGGACCAGCAAGGACCCGAGATGTGGACGCGCAGATCGCTGATCAAACCACACTGGGCTGTGAGAGTGGCACTTCGTGCCCAAACCTGCTGCCCAGGGAGGCCTGCAAGCTGGGGGCCCCGGACAGAAGGCCAGTGTCGCCCTCAGAGAAGAGTCCTGTGGCTCCTGAGCTGGTGAGGGAGCGCTGTGGGGGCTGGGAGTCAGGAAGGGGGTCCTGGGGAGCCTCTTTTCTCCCCCGGTAGATGAGGGGCACAGTGAAGCCGGGACCCATGGTAGCTCGAGGGGACGCCAGGGGTGAGGGCCTGCGGCTGAGCAGAAGCAGTTTCCTTCGTCTCCGGAGGGACGTTTTACCCGTGGACTTCTGGAGGCCCAGACTGATTCCAGTGAAACGTGATGACGGGAAGTGGGGGTGGTGCTTCACTAGAGAGGCTGAGGCAGGAGGATCTCTATGTGTTTGAGGCCAGCCTGGTTCGCATAGTGAATTCAGGGCCAGTGTGGTCTACATAGTGAGACCTTGCTCAAGAAATAAAAAACAAATGAGTTAAAAAAAATATATATATATATGGGGGCCGGAGATTTAGCTCAATGGTTCCAGTGCCTGCCTAGCAGGCACAAGGTCCCTGGTTCAATCCCCAGTAACCACATACAACAATACCAGGCATGGTGACTCACACCCACCAGCAATCAGTACCACATACCACAATGCAGGGCGTGGTGGCTCACGCCTGTAATCCCAGCACTCGGGAGGCAGAGGCAGGAGGATTGCTGAGTTTGAGGCTTGCCTAAACTACATAGTGAGCTCAGAGCCAGCCTGAACTACAAAGCGAGACCCCATCTAAAATACATATACGTAATAAAGTGAAGGAAGTAGTCAGCAGATTTGTGAAAGCAGCAGATTCCCAACTCCACTCAATTCTGTTCCAGGGTCACTTGGTGTAACAGTAATCGTGACCATATCTCCCAGGGCAGAAACGTGGCCCAGAGAAGCCGGAGGCCACCACTGGGAAGCGGTCCCCACCTCCCTCGCACAGGAGCCCTGGGAGTCTCAGTGCAGCAGGGGCTGTCTGGCACCCACATGGGGCCCAATTAGACGTGTGTTCACTGATTGGGAGAAGAGGCGAGGGTGACCTGGCAGAAGGTTTTCAATTACCCTTTTGTTTTTTAAGATAAGGTCTCCTATGTAGTTCAGGTTGGCCTTGAACTTACAGTATCCTCCTGCCTCAGCTTCCTAAATTCTGGGATTACAACCATGTGCCTCCACACCTGGCTACTCTCGGTTACACTTTTTCTCCAAACATATAACTCTGTGTTAAGCTAGAATAAAATTTCTCCTGATGACATATGGTGCCGGGGAAGGGGCTCTAGGCAACGGACAGCTCAGAGCACCCGGCCTTTGGTAAACCGTGCATTTCCCCTTTGCACTTGGTTTATTTCTAGCGGGGAGTTGTGCGGAACCTGGTCTCAGGACGCCCTCTGGTGGCCCCTTGAGAGAAAGGCTCTTGCAGTGGCCGCGGCACCCTCCAGGGGGCTGGCGTCTCCCTGGATGGAGGAAGGACCAGGTTGCCTGAGAGGTCAGCTTGGGTCAAGTCCTCAGCGGGCGGGACACCACCTCGAGGAGGTGTGGGGCGTTCCAGATGGTCCCAGCGGTGTGTGTGTCCCGCACACTACTGACCTGACTCCCAGAAGTGCCACCAGACAGTAGTGGGGTGCAAATCTTCTTGGTGACAGTCGCAGCTTGGAACCCACTCCTGGAGTTGGTGTCTCCCCGGACATGCAAAGCAACGCGCACACGTCACAGGTCCAGGGCCCGGAAGGGGCTGCTCTGTGCTCCTTGGAATTCTACGAGGAGTTGTTCAGGCAGGTGTGTTGGTGCACGCTTGTCAGCCCAGCACCCTGAGCCTGAGGCAGGAGGATCTCGGTGAGTTTGAGGCCAGTCTGGGCTACATAGTGAGACCCTGTCTCAAAAAAAAGTATTATGGGGCTGGAGATTTAGCTCAGTGGTTCCGGTGCCTGCCTCGCAAACTCAAGGTCCTGAGTTCAATCCCGGTAACCATACAGAATGCCGGGCGTGGTGGCTCACGCCTGTAATCCCAGCACTCGGGAGGCAGAGGCAGGAGGATTGCTGAGTTCATGGCGGCTTGCCTGGGCTACATAGTGAGCGCAGGGCCAGCCTGAACTATAAAGTGAGACCCTGTCTCAAAAAAAAACCCCACAAAAAACAACAAAAAAAAGTATTATGATAAAAGACACATGTCCATCATTCCCCTCCAAATACCCCCAAGAGTCCTGTCTCTTATGACCTGTGACTGTACCCTCCTGCCGTCCTTAACCTTAGGGAGTGTCTGCCTCCTGGGCCTCTGTTTCTCGCCTCTAAGGGAGGGGCGCTGCTTCTGCAGGATTCGCGCCTTGCCCTCTGCCAGGCTGTGCCCACCAGAGCCCAGCACGGCGCTGTAAGGACTGAGAGCGTGAAGCTTCGTGGACATCTCGCAGCCTCTTCCGTGTTACCCAGCGAGAAGTGATGGAAATTCCCTCACGTGGCTGTTGGCAGAGCGGAGTCCTGAGACTTTTACTTAAGTTCAAACTCAAGAGCTCAGGGAGGGAGAGGGAACGTCATCTGTGCCATTAGGCTGCAAAGATAGTAGAAGCCAGAAGGTTAAGGACGGAGGACAGACATGGGAAATGAGGCCCTTTGAAGTCAGGGCTCAGGAAGACAGCAGCCAGGCTCCTTCCGGCCCAGCCCCTGCTGGCCTGACTTTGCCCCCTGGGACAGAGCCTGGGGAACAGTCGGTCACCCAGGGAACAGCCGTCCTGGCTGTGGCTGAGCCTCTGTCCTGTCCCCCCAGCAGCCCCCGTAAGGCTCACATAACCAGAGTTCATGTTACGTTACCCACTGGCCCTAGCCAGACAAAGCCTTAGGAATGTGATCTTTTACCTAACTACCTGCACACTGCCCTTGTATGACCTTGCCTGCCCAACCCTTCCCAAAGATGAAACTATCTCCCTGGAATGTATGGGATATATAGGATGTATCTAGAGATAATTTTAAGTTGTTAAACTGTATGTCCGTTAAGATGGCCAGACTTTTGTGCTTGCAGCTGTGGTCTGCAAAGATAGTGATGTGATCGACCTCTATCCCATTTTTGTAACCACCAGTTTTTCCTTTAAAAACCCCTGACTGGGCCGGAGATTTAGCTCAGTGGTCTGCCTCGCAGAGTCTTGAGTTTGATTCCCAGGAACCACATACAATGTTGGGCGTTGTAACTCACGCCCATCAGCAATCAATAAAATCAATACCACATACCACAGTGCCAGGCGTAGTGGCTCACATCTGTAATCCCAGCACTTGGGAGGCAGAGACAGGAGGATTGCTGAGTTCCAGGCTTGCCTGGGCTATATAGTGAGCTCAGGGCCAGCTTGAACTACAAAGCAAGACCCCATCTCAAAAACAAAACAAAACAATGCCGGGCGTGGTGGCGCAGGCCTGTAATCCCAGCACTCGGGAGGCAGAGGCAGGAGGATTGCTGAGTTCGAGGCTTGCCTGGGCTCCATAGTGAGCTCAGGGCCAGCCTGAACTACAAAGTGAGACCCTGTCTCAAAAACAAACAAACAAACAAAACAAAACAAAACAAAACAAAAACCCTGACAGCTTCAACTTGGTGCTTCACTTCACTAGGAAGTGGAGCCCACTCGTGTGAATAAACTTCCATCTTTCAATTTCTGCTGTGTGTCCCGATGTATAATTATCTCTCACTTTGTGGCATTACACCCTGGTGAAAGGAGTCAGGGATGTGGAGTCAGAAGGCTGGGGGGTGTCCTTGTGCGGCGCCCCCACCCCAGGGATGAAGGTGCCAGTGTCTCTGCCTCGTCGGCCACTGAGAAGCATGAGGAGACTCAGTGTCCAGGCTGAAGCGTGCTGGGAACCGCAGTGCACCCTGGGGGACCTCAGTGCAGACCGACTGGAGTTACTAAACACAGAGATAGCTGGATTTGGGCACTGTAAAGTAATCTGGCATTAAAAATGAACATCACATGGGCTTAAAATGTGGATAGATTTATTGAAATGTACCTTAACACTTTAAGTACTCCCTCTCCTTCCTTCCTTTCTCTCTCTCTCCCTCTCCCTTTCTTTCTCCTTCCTTCCTTCCTTCTTTCTTTCTCTTTCTTTCTCTCTCTCTTTCTTTCTTTCTTCTTTCTCTTTTTGAGACAGGCAAACCTGGAACTCAGCAATCCTCCTGCTTCTGCAACCTGAGTGCTGGGATTATAGGCGTGAGCCACCACGCCCAGCAAATTTTCTATGGGATTAACCAGGACTAGGGTTTTTCAGCATTGCACTGATTACAACTAGCCAAGGGCTTGTAAACAGTTTATATCCAGATGTCCCCCAAGCCTCCTGCGGTTATATGCAGGGCTTTAGGGACCTGACAGGGCCCGTGGGGTTGGCAGCTAGTTTGCTGTTGAACGGTGGGGTTGGTCCTAGGAGGCGTCATTGTGGGAGTGGCCAGAAGTGTTATTTTGGAACCTGCAGCCAGCGCCCCCTCCTGGCGGGAGGGCCATATTCTCTAGTGCTCCCCAACCTGGCCTCTCTGCTTCCTTCTTACCAGCCCCTCTCCCCAAATTGGGCGCTTCCTACCCCAGCCTCCCTACAGGGACCGAGCTCTGAGCACCTCTGCTGGCCTCATTTAGGGACCCAGGAGGTGCCTGTGGGATACCGCGTCTCCTTGGGGTCGTCGGCCCTCCTAGTCCTGAGATGGGCCACACTGCCAAGGCTCCTGGTTAAAGTTTAACCTCTTCCTTTGTTTTCTGGAAAGCCAATACCCAGGTGGGGCAGCTGGGAAGAAAGCAAACATTCGCTCTATTTTTACTTCACAATTAAAAATGGATCATTTCCCTGGATCAATTATTCTTTGGGAGTAAACAGAAAGGAATTCGGAGTATTACACCGTGGCCCTCTTCCTCCTCACAGGTCCGGGGCCTCCCGCCGGACCCCCTGGGTCCGCTTCGGGTTCTGTGGAGCGGAGAACAGCGAGGTCCACACGGGGCCCGGCCGGGGCGCGGTCCGGCTCTACCCCACCAGCAGGAGGCGGTGCTTCCCCGAGTCCACTGCTGCGCGGACGTCTCTGTGGTGCTCTGATGCCTGTTTGATCTCAGCGGTTGGCCGGTGTCTACACTGGCGAGAGCAGGTCTAGCAGTGGTCTCTGGGTACCAAAGACTGAGATGGGGCCGCGGGTGAAGGACACTCGCAGCACAGTACACAGAGCCGATCTGAAATCTATTTTTTCTTTTTTTGAGACAGGGCCTCGCTTTGTAGTTCAGGCTGCCCCTGAGCTCACTGTGTAGCCCAGCCAAGCCTCAAACTCAGCAATCCTCCTGCCTCTGCCTCCAGAGTGCTGGAATTACATGTGTGAGCTACTACGTCCCGGCACTGTGGTGTGTGGTACTGATTCCTGGTGGGCATGTCACCACACCCAGTATTATTGGGTTTCTGGGGATTGAACCAGGGACCTTGTGCTTGCTAGGCAGGCACTGGAGCCACTGAGCTAAATCACCAGCCCCCAGAAATCTATTTTCAATCCTTCATTTGAATCTGGTGCTGCAAGGGGCCAATCAAAAGAGGCCTCCAAACACGTGGGCGTCTGAGTGGCTGCCCCTGTGGTGGTGGGTGGTGCCGGGATTCTGGGTGTCTTCCTGCCCCACGCTGCCGCCTGATTCTGCGTGGAGATCCGAGGTGCAGGGTTACCTCTCAGAGGGGCAGAGGGGAATGTGCGAATCTAGCAGATCCAAAGGGTCCAGGACTTTGGGGGACTTCTTCCCATCTTCAGGCCTCTGTTTCTCTACCGGTCGCACAAGAGAACTAGACGCGATAATCTGAACCCTGTGGAGAGGGGGGGACAGGATGGTCCTGTCAGGCCAGGCCGCTGCCACACAACTTGGCGGCGCCATTTGGGTGGGTGTCTGGAGCAGCCTTCTAAAATCGATCCAGGTGAAAGCGGTAGAGTCTGCTGCGGGAAGGGTAGGAGGATCCGGCCCCGCCCAGATCACGTTTTTGGTCCCGCCCTGCAGGCCCCGCCCCCCCCCACTGGTTCACGACGCTCAGATTGAAGCGCGGTGACGCTTCCACCCGCCAGTCTGTTTGGTGCTGGGCTCGTGGCCCGAGGCTGCCCCTGGAGAGACGCCCTGTTGGAGCGGCCTGGCTGGCAGCCGCAGCTCCCAGTTCCGAGCTGCAGTGATTTGGGGAGTTCTCTGTGCCAGCCTCCCTCCCCAACTCAGCCCATCGGTTTCCCCGCATGACCCCCAGCCTGGTCAGTGGGCAGATAGGCCTTCTCTGCAGCCCAGGAGGGGCTGATCAGATGGAGGCACAGACAGCCACACGGACAGATGGCGGGGCCAGGCCAGCCAGAGTGGGGTGGGGACTCGCCCCAGGACACGCGCCTTGAAGTGGAGGCTCCTGCTGGGTCCCAGCATGACAGCCTCTCCTGAGACCCAAGGGGCACAGAGATGGGTCTGGAGAACCCAGTGTCTCTGCGGACCCCAGTGAGCAGCCCTCTGAGCGGCCAGAGCTGCGGCCTGCTCCCTGCCAGGTGGGCTCCGAAACCAAGGCCAGGCCTTAGGTGGGCCTCACAAGGGCTGGAGTCCCACAGGTAACGGTGCTGGAGACATCGGCTCTCAGAGGATCAGGGTTCGTGAGGATCTCAGTAGACGCGGAAAGGGGCTGGCTCAGGGCTCTGGGAACAAAGACTCGCTCTGGACGTGGGCTGTGTGTCCCTGTGGTTATCCTTTTCCTGTGGGCAGACGCCTGGATGTGCAGGGACTTCCCCGCTGATGTCGCCCTGGGCAGGGCTCCTGGCCCTGGAGCTGTGTCCAGGGCTCATGCCGGGCTGTGTGAGGAGGAAAGCTCACCCAGGGGGTGCATGTCCGACAGAGCTGCCTGGAATGCAAACTGCACTCCACAAGTCTCTGCCTGACATCTTTTCGATTTGTTCATGGGAGACAGAGTCTCTCCATGTAGTTCGGGCTGGCCTTGAGCTCCCTGTGTAGCCCAGGCTGGCCTGGAACTCATGGAGATCCTCCTGCCTCAGTCTCTTGAGTGCCAGAATTCCAGGCATCAAGTCTGACTCTGCCTGACATCGTCAGTGGTGTTGCTGGGGACAGTCGGGTGCTGGTGGCAGCCTGACATTTGCCATTTGTTTACTCAGACACTGCTTGTTGTTTTCTGCTGGCAGGAAGGATGGGGGAGGGGAACAGCAGGGGTGGGCAGCAGGGAGGACTTCCACCCCCCTGACAGGTCCCCTGACAGGTGAGCGGCAGTGACTCTTCTCCCTGCCTCTGCATTGCTGAGAACCATGCTCCCTCCCACCCGGGAGGCCTCAGATTCATTTTCTGACCAGAGGCTATTGTGTGCAGACACCCCCAAGCCAGGCAGACACAGAGAAGTGGCATGGAGCGTCTTGCCTGGGCCTGCAGATCTGTGGCCTCCTTCACAGGGGAGAGAACCATACTGGCAGCTTATGTTGGCTAACGTCACAGAGCACCGGTGAAGAGCTGGCACCCAAGCTCCTGGCGAGCCAGGCCAGATTTCACGCTTCTGCTGGGCCAGGGTTTCTGTCAGTGGGCTCTAGGGGGCACTGGAGTTGCCTTGTTGTGATTTGTATTTTATGTACTAATTTATTAGCTACATCTTTAGTCCTGTTTTGTTTATTTTTAACATTTTTTGAGTCCCACTAATTTGCTGAATAATGCTGACTGGGCTCAAACACGAGATCCTCCCGCCTCGGCCTCCCAGAGAGCTGAGGCTACAGAGCCTGGCTCTGAGTGGTTGTTTTAAACAGAAGGTCGCTGATCCAGGTGCTGTTCTAGGCTCATGGGACTCAGCGGTGAGCAAGACAGGCGCTGCCCCTATGGACTTTCTGTGAGGTTGGGAGGAGACGAAGAATAAGGGGAAATATCAGTGGATTATACAGGTAGTAGGAGGTGACCGAGCTTGCGGGGAGGAGTGGAACATAAGGGAGAAAGTGTAGACAGTCGTCGGATCGGAGCTCCCTCAGGAGGTGACACGGGGACCCAGACGTGGAGGAGAGAGTGTTTCTTTCACCCTGTCCACTTCAGCTGCTCTTCCAGATCTCTGAGGGGGTCCAGGGACAGGTCTTTACCGAGTCATTTGTACACACGCACGCTTGGAAACCCTTTGCGCCTGTCCAGGAGCAGGACTTTCCCCCCACAGCTCAGGAAGTATTTGCCCAAATCTCACTAGCCCAAATCTCTCAGCACTCCGGGAGGCTGAGGCAGGAGGATCACAAGTTCCACCCCAGCCTGGGCAACTTAGTGAGACCCTGTCTCAGAAATAAAAATAAAAAAAGACTGGGGAATCTAGATGAATACTGAAGGCCCAGGCAAAAATAAAAATAAGGGCAATTGAGGAATTCTGTCGCTGGAGTCGAGTCCCGACAGTGATCCCTTGTGACTTGGTCATTGAATAGGATGCAGGAGCCAGAGTTTGCAAAATTCCCCTGTGACTACAGCTGGGACTGGAAAGTACTGTGTCAGCGCAGGCCCGGAGGTGATGCGGTCAGGAGCAGTGAGCTTCTGCAAGCAATGCTTTGGCATCGCGGGAAAGCGGGGTGTACCAGTCTTGGCTTCCAGCTCAGCCCTGCCACAGGCCTGGACGCGTCACTTTCTTGAAGAATTTCAGCTTCCAAGTTTGGGAAGTGAAGCTGCTGCACCTCCCCCCGGAGCTGCAGGGTCTCTGCGCCGGCCCGTCTGCGCATCTGTGTGTCCATCCAGCCATCTGTCATCGCCATGACCACCGGTTCCCCCATTTCCCGGTCATGTGAGTGTCTGACGTGCTCTAGACTCAGACCCACAGGATTCCAGCCCTGTAAAGTAATTTGGAACACGCCTAGGACTTACGGTAAAGCAATTTGACTTGGGAAATAATGAACGAACGTGGCCCGGGCAGTAATTAACAGGGACCGCGAAGCCTTTGATCCTGTAAGCGCTTTCCCTGTGGGGCCCCCAAGGTGGGTTCGTGTCACTCGCTGTCTGGGGAGCCAGACAAGTGTCTCACAGCCTCACTGCGGTGAAGCCCGCCTCGATGGGTGGCAGGCAGCCCTGCCTCCGTGCCCGGCCCTGTTAACTGTTGGCGTCCCACTTGCTGGACGGAGCCCAAACGCCCTGTGCCGTTTGAAGTGCTTATTGGGAAAGCAGATTTGGTGTTGGCTGTCGCTCTGAGCAGTGTCTTGTGTGGGGTGCTCCCCGGGGCTGTAACTGAACACAAGAAAGCGTCGCCTACTTTCGGCATTCTTGCTTTCATCTCCAAGTCACATTTGAAAATTTATATTTAAAGAAAGTCAGGGAAAGGGGCCAAGAGGATTTCATGTGGCCCACGGAGCCAGAACACCCGATGCAGCGCTGCTGAGGGGCTGTGGATTAGGGGGAATTAGAACCATGCTGAGGAACCACTGGCGGCCGGACCTCAGGGCCTCCGTGGCCTGGCCATCGTGCCACCTGGGCTTTGCAGTGCGTAGGGCTGAGGCTTGGATCAGACCCCCCGTCCAGTGGGGCAGTTTCCTAAGAGCTCCGGGGGACAGGGTGAGCCGAAGTCTGCTTGGTACCCAGCCCAGTATCTGGCAGTCTGGCCAATAGAAAGTGGACTCTGACCTGCTTCCAGAAGCTTTATTGACCCGGGGACCATGAGTGGGAGAGGACAGTTGCAGTCTGTCCGTCTGTCCGTCCGTACTGCTCCTCCAGCATGATTCTGACAACAGTAGGTGTCTGAGGAGCGTTTGCCAGCAGGCTCCCGCCTGCCAAAGGCTATGAGCCCTGTACAACTTTCCCTAAGGCTTCTACTGAGGCCCCTTCTGGGGTCAATCTGAGGCTAAAACATCTAGCTTAGAAGGTTTTTGCTTTTGTAGGCAGAGGTCACACCCAGGGCCTCATGCGTGCTAGGCAACTGCTGTACCCCCAAAACTCAGAGCTACAGTTCCCCCAGCCCTGAAGGCATCAAATGCGAGGCGGAAGTGGTGGCACATGCCTGTCACCCGTGGGAAGCCAAGGCAGGAGGATCACTGTGATTTCGAGACCAGCCTGGGCTACATGGTGAGAATCCGACTCAACAAACAAAGAAAAACCAAGTGTTTTAGAAGAAGGAAAAGAAATAGCATTGTGGAGAAGGAAAAGCCCTCAAAGGTTCAGGAGCAGCCCAACTGTGAGCCTTTCATCTTTTCCAGAAATTTTTGTGGAATCAAACTTTCTTTACTTGGTTTCTTTGAGCGGAGGATCCTGTACTTGTCCCTGTTTTACCCTGATACCCTGTGTTCACTGATACCTGAGTTCATTGCTGCTTTAAGTTTTGAGAAAAAAAAAGGAAAACTAGAAAATACCTGGTTAACACCACCAACAACAACAATGACAACAAGAAAAATATACTGAGTAGGATTATTAAAATAGCCATCCTGTTTTCAGAATCACAGGAAGGAGGAGGGATGTAAACATACAACACTTAAAATGATTATATTTAATTTTAAGGTCTGAGTTACTAAGAAAAAGAAGAGTGGGTGGGGAGAAGACTATATAAGTTCCTTAAGAGAGAGAAAGTTTATTTTGTTTTTTTAGGCTACACAAAACTTCTGAGGATTTCTGTGGAGAGTAGGATGGGGCCGGGGTATTAAGCAAGGTTTATACAAAACTCAAAGGTAGTTTTCATGGGGATGTTTCATGATGAACCATCATGGTTCTCTGAACAACTGACTAGCCTGGGGGTGGACAGACCAGAACATAGGGTCCCTGAGAGGACTGGTCACACTGTACTCTCTGCCCTGTACGCGGGCACCCCACACTTGCAGGCTCTCTGAGTGGGGTGTGGGCCAGACGAGAAGACAGGCAAACTGAGGACTGTGGGAGTGGACAGGGCAGAGTCCATCTGCAGGGAAAAGTGTCTCGTGTGGCTGGGAGGGTTCAGAGCTGGGTGTCCCCCCAGTGCCGCATGTGCTCAAAGGAGGGGCTTTGGAAAGGTGAATGGAGTGTTCAGGTGCACAGCTGACTTGTGAGGAGGTGGGGTCTGGCCACTGGGGGCGGGGACCGAAAGGATCAGTCTCCCTCTGCAGCTCTTCTGCTCCCGGCCCACCATGCTGTGAGCAGTGTCCTCCGCCAGGCCCCTGTGCCACACGGTCTGGGCTTGGAGCAGTCAACTGTGGACTGAAACGAGAGCCACAGTTAACTTCTCCTTCCCTAAATTGTGAGCTTCGGGTATTTTATCCCAGCAATGAGGTAAGTAACAAAGACATCACTGGATCAGGTAACGCCTAAGTGTTTGTGTATGCATGTGCCTGGGTGTGCACAAGTGTGAAAGGAAACCCTGTCCCTTAACCCCAACCCCATGTCCCTACACACATCCGCCACAGAGCAAAACCCCTTGTCCTGCAGTTGGTACCTCTGCAAAGACAGGATCTTTGAGGGGCCTGAAGAGCACGAACTCTTTGGAGCACAGTAGTGTGTCGCCATCTGAACACACAGGGCCAAAGGCTTAATTACACCGAACAGACACTCGGGCCCAGAGCCAGGATGCCGCAGGCCAGCAAGGTTATGGCAGCGTTTTCTGCCCGTGGCTGCCAGTTCCCCAGAACAAGCCCCTCGCTCGGTGAGCCGCACACAGCTTCCGTGGTCCTGCCAGAGATGGCCCGGCCCGGGTGGCACTGACTTTAGATGCTTGGGTTAGCAGGAGCATGTCAGGGTGCTGGGCTGCCTGCCAGGCCCTCAGGGTGCTGCGGAGTGCACACCCTTGCCACACACACACACACAGAGCTTTGGACGCAGCAGTCCCACGTGACACAGGGATACACCGGGAACGACAGTCCCTTCTCTGGTGCTGTCCTTCCCCACCGTGGCCTTCCTTACCAGGAACCGTGACCACGAGACCACGGAGGACCACTGAGGCCACCAGGGCGCAGTGAGCAGCTGCTGTGGCGCCTTCTGAGTTTCAAGAACAAGGTCCTGCTGTGCATGTGGGAAGGTGACCGAGCCAAGGGAAGGGTGTCTGCGATGTCCTGGTTTTCTTCTTGCCGGGTGGCCTGAGCCTCGTTCCTGTGGCCGCGGGGCTGGTACATGCACCCTCTTGGGGACGCAGCTGCAGAGACTGCCGAGCGATGCCTGGCCAGGCTGCCCCTCCAGCGCAAGGGCACGAAGGTCTGGGGTGGGGCAGGGTGTACATATAGTTTGATAAAGCTCTTGGGGTGAGGCTCACCTGTCCCCCACTGACCTTATCTGTCTGGGATCTAGAACCAAAGTGTGTGACACACCGCAGTAGTCTTCATATTTTGATGCTTTTTGTCAGCTTTCAAAACTGTACTGTAGCACTGGGGCGCCTGGGTCTCCCTCGGAGTTATCCTGGTCCAAAGACTTCATCTGTTTGAGCCCAGAGACCCGCACAGGAGGGATGGGGAGCTCGCATGTACATCTGCATTTTTTTTTTTTTTTTGAGGCAAGCGCTGGAACCACTGAGCTAACCCTCCGGCCCCCTTTTTTTTTTGAGACAGGTTCTCACTTTGTAGTTCAGGCTGGCCCTGAGCTCACTGTTTAGCCCAGGCAAGCCTGGAACTCAGCAATCCTCCTGCCTCTGCCTCCCGAGTGCTGGGATGACAGGCGTGAGCCACCATGCCTGGCTGCATTAATTTTTCAAAATGAGTTTCCTAACGGAAGCAGATGGCAGTGAAAAGACACGCCCGAAGTTGCCGGCTGGGTGCACACATGGTAGAGGAGGAGCTCTCTGCTGGCACGGAGCAGCCGGCTTCCTGAGGAGCCGGTGTTTGCTGGTCAGGGGTGGCTCCTCGCCCACTGCTCACCACCGTCTACGGCTGTGCTCAGTTGCCAGGCGCGCACCAGGCCCAGGTCGGCTTCTTAGAAAGTGTGCCCTGCCAGCGGCAGTGTTTATCTCGAGTTTATCTGGGTGACAGGCCCCTTCTCCGAGGGAGGTACTTCCCCTGTGGCCACTGAGGCAGGAAGCAGGTGGCGGCGAGCGGGGCTCATGGCAGTCCCCACAGCCACCTGGGTTTGCCGCCAGCCGTGGCAGCTGTGATCTCGCTGACTGCGGCGTGCTCTGTGTCTCGGGAGCCAGAGTCGCTGACTGGATCACAGATGGATGCTGCGGCCTGGAGGGGGGTCCAGGCTCTGTGAGTGTGGCCGCTGTGCCCACTCTGCCTGCTGTGCCAGCCCAGAGTCTCCACCCCAGCACTGCGCACGTCCACACGGGTCTGTGGCTTCCGCTAAGACAAAGCCAGCAGAGGGGCCGAGGTGACTCTGCCCCTTCGCCCCTACCCCATGCGTCCCTCTGCCTCTGTCTGGCCCCGTCCTGCCACTTCTGGTGGCCCTGTCCTCCTCGTGCTAAATCCAGGGCATGGCTCCAGTGTTGGTTTCCTCCCCTGCCTCTGCTTCCTCCTCATCTCTCTCCACCCACCTTTTCTCCTCTTATACTGGGGATTGAACCTAGAGCCTTTGCTCCAAGTATCACTTCCGGTGCTTTTTCAATTTTTATTTTGACACAGAGTTCTGCTAAGTCACTATGTTGCCCAGGCTGAGCCCGAACTCGCAATCCTCCTGCCTCAGCCTCCCAGAGTGTGGCTGATGGTGTGCACCGTAGTGTGCTCAGCGGCACTTGGCGTGCCCGGGCCTCGCTCCGTGCAGGCCGGCTGCACATGCGCCTGGCTCCCAGTCTGTTCCTTCTCCCTCTCTCCACGCACGCTCCTGACAAACCCTGTCAAGGGCATGCTTGGCATCCTCCTCTGTCACCTGCCACTTGCCCTGCCTTCCCTTGAGGCTTCTGTGCCAACTCCGAGTCAGGCTCCTCAGAGCCCTCAGCCTGTGGGCGTCTCTGCCTGGCAAGTGCAGTTAGAAGGCCCCACGCCAGTGCTGCCGCCTCTCATCCCCAGACCCCCACCCACCTCATCTCCTGTCCACACGTCTCCAGGGGGAAGCTGGGTGTCACTGACCAGCCTGCGTCTCCTCCCTTCTCACTCTGTTAGCCTGTCTTCCCATTCGCCACTGTTCACTTGGATGCCTCAGGGCCTTTGCACCTCCTGTTCTTCTGCTCAGACCTGTTTCCCCCCAGAACGCGGCCCCTGTGAACACTGCAGCCCATTTTACCCACAGTCCCCGCCGCCTCTCCCTTTGCGGTTCTCTGTTGGTATTTCCTTTTCCTCCGGAGGCTTTGTCACTCGGCCACTCTGGTTGGGGACCCACCCAGCCCTGGGTTCATACAATCGGGAGATGCGCTGAAAGCTTGAGCACTCCTCGCGAGGCCCCCAGTTCTCCACCATGCCGGGCACAGCGCGTCCCTTCTGTTTCTTCTGCTAATTGTCCCTGTCTCTGTGCGGTTGGGAAACTCCCAGGGGGTGGCCCACTTTGCCTACTTTATTCTGCTCTGGGCAGAAGGCAGAGAGGCCCAGAGGCCTGGACCATGCCCTTCTCAAGGTCATCCACCAAGGGCAGAGTCAGGGTCCTGTGTGGCTCACGGGGCAGCCTCTGGTCAGAGATGAATGGACTTCACTGTTCTGGGTGCTGCTGACAGTTTGCAGGAGGCCACTGTCATCTGTCCTCCTGCGGCTGAAACACTTCAGGCCCAGCCACTGGTGGCACCTTTCCCCAGCCCTTGCTTTCCGTGTGGGAGCTGGGACCCCTGGGAGGCTGTGGCATTGCCCCAGGGAGGGCTGAAGGAGCCAGGGGCATCCCCAGCGCCGCCTCCTCCAGGGAGCCTCCTGCCCTTCAATTCCAGCTCCTATAGATGCCAAATCGGAGCTGGGACGGCTGTTGTGTGCCAGGTGGTGGCTGATTCAGCCTCTGTGGGCGCATGGGTCCTGTCTCCCCCCGACAGAAATCTGACGGGCTCCAGAAATAAGTCTACGGAAACTGGATTCCTACCTGGTTATACATCAGAGTTCAAAAGCAGTACAGTTAATATTTAACTATTGAGTTAGGACAGGAGTTGAGCAAAATTGATTTTGAAACTTTCAGGAGTTTTAAAAAAGCAAAACTATGGACTTCGAACCTCCTGTCTAATTCTAAGCGATGCGTCTGAGAAGTAAGTGGTGGGAAACTGTCCATTTAGCAGATTCCTTCCCAGACTTTTAAAACCACCGCCAACAAATAAGCGCACGTGCTCGCCCTGCCCTTGATGGTACATGGCTCGAGTCCAGGCGCAGCACAGGCCTTCTGTTCCTGAAATGCTGGGGCTCCAGTGGTGGGTGTGGTGCCTGCAGCTGTCTGAGCGGCCGGGAGCCCCAGCGCTGCCTGGGGGGAGGGGGGCGGAGCAGAAGTGCTCCCCTCTGAGAGAGGCCAGAACGGCGCCGTCTGTGGCCGGCCTCCGCTCACCTAGCCCGACGCCAGCTTACCTAAAGTGTGCTCGGGGCTGCCGGCAGCGCATTTGTCATTCTTGTCACCATCCAGACAGGCAGCTCACGAAGGAAACCTTCCCGGGCCTCCTCGGGCTTCTGTGCCAGCGTCCCTGTGGGGGGCAGGCCGGGCGTCGGCTCTGGGTCCGGGAGGCTTCAGAGCAGGGAGCTGCACTCTTGGAAATGAAACCCTGTCCTTCAGGGTGAGGTCCAGGGTCCCCGTCTGTGCCCACGTGTGCTTGCACACCAGGGCCCAGACAGCCCAGCAGCTCCCGGCCATTGTAAATCTGTTTCAGCTTCTCCTTCTCGGGAATATCCCAGTTGACAGACTCTCCGAGGAGGCCTGTTTGTTTTCCAGTAATTAAGAACACGTTTACAATTAATTCATGATCACTAAAGGACAAATAAGGTAGACATACAAGTAAATGGCTAAAATACGTTCACATCAAGGAAAGCAGCATATCTGGGCCAGTTAGGCAAGTTTGCCCAAAACGGATCAGGAAAGGAAAAGGGAGACACAGGGCCGCCCTCTGCGTCCCTGGGGAGCACTTAGGTTGGCGCTTTCTGTGACCCCGTACCTGCCTCCCGGGCTGTGGGTGAGGACAGGATCCTCCGGGAGGAGCGAGACGGCTGCCCTCCCCGCCGCCAAGGCTGTGTCTGTTCCGACCTCTCCTGGCATCGCCCGAAGTGGCCCCTTTGGTTTTTCTCTGTGGCTCAGGCATCGGGAGTGGCTGTGGGAACCTCTGCCCAGGCCGCGCTGCAGGCTCTGCAGGGAGCACAGAGTGGGCGCCGAGGGCCCCAGTAGATGGGGCTCCCTGTCAGGGGACGGCGGCCACGACAGCCTGCAGGGCCTGCTGTCTGCCCAACGAGGCCCCTCACACGGCTGCTGCCCTCGCCTGCCCACTGCGGGCTACAGCGACACTGTGATTAGGAGTTAGGGGACACACACGTGACCGTCTGCCACTGCCTGCTGAGCTCCACTTGCCCCGTAACATGCCTGGAGTGTGTCCGAGGTCACACACGTGTGTCTAAAATCAGTCCTGACCTGGGTTGGCGGCGCCTGGCCACGAGGAACACATAGCCAGCCGGCAGGGGGCAGTGTGCGCCCAGCTGGCTCTTCTATGAGACGTGACCTCAAAAGACAGTGAATGTTCAGAGTAAAACAATTTATCATTGTGAAAGATGCGTTGCTATGAATGCATCTCCGAACCCTCCCACTCACTCAGCCCGGCACCACCACTTTCTGAAGCGGTTCCCAAGGCCCCTTGGGAGAACGTCTTTAGCTGCACTGTTGTGACTGGCTCCATGTCCTGAATTGATTCAAAATGTTTCCTTTTTTATGGTCCTTTAAGTTTGACTCTGGGGAAAGAGCCAGATCTGGCGAATAAGGGGGATGAGGACACAATGAAATATTTTCACCACACCCTGGCTTTTAGCAGCAGCATTCACCATGTTTTTGATCACACCTTGCAAAGACCCTCAAGAAAGAGCTCTTCCAGAACTGCTTCAGCCAGTGCCAAGGACGATGGGATACGTGTGTTTAGAGCAAGGGGGGGATTTTGAGAGGGATTCATGGCAATGTGTGTCTTAATGGAAACGTTTTTTTGGTTTTGTTTTGTTTTTTAAACAACCACGGATGCTTTGATCAGCCCTTGTAGGTGTGGCCCCTTGCAAGGGAGGTTTAGGGGGATCCTGCCCGTGAGCCTCTCCCTAACCATGGGGTGAGGGCAGGTGCGGAGAGGCCCGGAGCAGGCAGGAGCAGGGCGGCGCGGAGGAGCCAAAATATTTGCCTCTGAGAGGAGCTTCGGGTGCAGAGCCAGCGTCTTGGAGGTGCCGGGAGAGGCTGAGGCAGGAAGGAGCGCCGGCAGGGGGCAGCCCAGAGCCGCAGACGAGCTCTACGAGGACCAGCTGCAGGCTTGCCTCCGCCGGTGGCCCTTTGTTCGCCGAAACCACTTTAAAAGCTCGTCCCCAGCACTTGTGCTAGGCGTGGGAGGTGCGGGGACAGCTAGGGGGACAGTGGCGGGCACAGAGGCTGGCAGAGCACGGCGCCCCTCACCCGGCTTGAGGCTCTGACCCCAACAGGGACCCAGCAGAGACTAAAGAGAGAAAAGAACCTCGCCATTTTCGCAGAGGGACGTGTCTGGGGAGGGGCGGGCGGATCTCTCGCAGGTGACCCCGGAGGCCAGGCAGTCCCCACCTGGCACAGAAGGAAGGAAGGACGGACTGACAGACGGACGGACTGGTGTCCAGCTCCCTGAAGGCCGGTGCAGGGCACTCCTGGGTTTGCAGTGATCCGGCAAGGAGAGTATCTTTCCCCCTTGATCCTGCCCTCTCCCTCCTCCCAGGCTGGTCTTCCAGGAATGGAATGATCCACTTTAGCAGTTCAAAGGACATTCCATTCCGGTGACCGACTGAGCTGAGACTGCCCTTACCCCGGCTGCTTTCTCAGAAGAAGGCGCAGGCAATAAATCAGAGGGAGCCAACGTTTAAACTAGCATGTCTTGAACTTCTAATGGCCCATGTCCCTTAACCTCCAGAGTCCTACCGAAGTCCTGTCTCGACAAGGACCCATCACCGTAGCTGGCTGTCTGTAGTGAATTTTATTCCTTCAGTATAACCTGAAAGGAAATGGACTGATGGACAGGTTTGCACTCTCTTGTAAAACTGAAATTCTTTGTCGTTACCGAGCAAAGGTTGACAGGAGACTTTAAAGCAAAGTGGATAAATGGCCTTCATGGCAAAGATGTCTCTGTTCTCCCCCATGGGGCATACCGCCAACCCCTGCCCCGGGAGCAAGGGCACTTGAGTGTCTGTCTGCCAGGGATACTCAAAAAATAATTCTGTCACGAGCCATCCAATAGGAAGCATCAGCATGGGTACAAACTGAAAACCGGGAGATACTTCTCCAAGAGAACTGAAATATTTTAAAAGCTTGAACCCATCTTGAATCCTAAGGTCTCACCCTTGAGGCCCTAAATGTGTTGTAATTTACAACTGGGCTGGAACGTAATAGACGCTCTCACTAAACAGTCACTTCCAGGGGGGGTTATTTTCAGCTTCCCAAAACTGGACTCCAGTAAGTCGCCCAGGTATTTTTTCCTCTCGCTGGGCCTGCCGGTCGGAGAAAAAGTATTTGAAGTGTGCCGCAGGGAGGAGCTCAGGGACTCGGTGATTAGGGGCTCATGCAGGAAGGGACAAAGGGCCAATTACCAGCAAAGCCTGCGGTCTGCCTCGGAGAGGTTAAGGAGGGGAGCACGGGCCTTTGAGCTACCCTGTCATCTGTCCTGGTGCGTAATCAAGTTATCATAGCACCCGGTCTCCATGCATCTACTTGAATGGACACAAAAATTTGCAGACAAATTTCTAGCAGCGGGAAGTTGGTGCTCTCCTGCGAGGCTGGATGAAAAGCACCTGTAACCTCGCTGGCCTCCTCCAGCTCCTGCTGGGAGCCGCTTCAGGCAGCAGCCTGCTGGCTTCCAGGCTTCTTGTCCGTTCAGGCCAGGCTGGGGGCGGGCGAGCTTTTGTGTGGTTCGACAGTGGCTGGAGCAGGCTCGGGCGGCCAGGGCAGCACATGCAGCAGTGGCCCACTCACGGGTAGGTGGACAGTGTCCCTTTCCTTTCAGTAGTGGCCTGGACACGTTTAAGTGAAGACAGAGCAGGCCGGAGACAACCCGCACGGTGGTGTGATGGAATCTCATCTCTAACCCTTGTAGGGAGGGTTAGAGGGAAGGAGATGCCCAGCCCGCCATCAGGCCCGGAGCTGCCCCTTGAACCTTTGTGAAGTTCAGGGCTGTCAGGATGCCCATCTCTTCCGTAGGATGGAAGGGAGAGGGAGTTCGATGTTGTAGACGGAGCATGGTGGTCATGGGATGCGTCTTGTAGATCTGGCTCTGTGGCTTCAAGTGGCTGAGCTGCTTTGTGTCTTTATTATCTGTCTCCCTTGTAAGATGGAGAGGTGGCCAAGCCTGATTGGTCAATGGAAAGCCTTAAAGCCACGTGACTAGTGCTTCCCACATCGAAGCTCTGTGGTTCTAGGTCATGGAGAACAATAAGGGAAAGAAGAACAGAACCTAATCACTGGACATGGATATCGTAGCTGTTGGCAGGACGAGCCGGAGGGTGTGATCCGGAGACTGTGTGAGGCTCGCTGCGCTGGCCACAGTCAGCCTTTCTGAGGTTAACAAGAGCTGGACTTTTCGGCATCCCGAGAGCCTGAAAGGCCTGCTCAGTACACTACCCTTCCCCCACCCCTGTCCACCAGACTGTATTTATGTTCTTCAGCTATTTAGTGACAGGGGACATTGGCTTTCAACCTAGAAGGCAGCTCCAGCATTCCCCTGCAGCTGTGAAATGGGACACAAGATCTCTCCTCTCTTGGCTCGTGGGCTTGGAAGCAGAGAGAACCGGTCACCAGGACAGGAAGCACTTTGTAAAGTGCCAAGGTGCAGGATTGGTCACATGCAGTTCAAAGTACTTGGTTGCGCACAGAGTAGAGCTACTGGCTCTGGGGCTAGGTATAGTGAGCCTCCACTGCCTGGGGGAGCAGGGGGCTGGGTGCGGCCGGCACGATGGTGCCCAGCACGGAATTAATCAGTAGCAAACAGCTCTTCTTCCATCACTGCCATGTGCTAAGCCCCAACCCCCCACCCCACCAAAATAACTACCCCGACCTTCCCAGATGCTGTGGGTCCGTCCTCTGCCTGCTCACTCCGGGGGCGTCCCAAAGGCAAAACAAATGGGATGAGAAACGAATCGAATTCCCCCATAAGGCCAACACGGGCCTGGACCTAACCCATGAATTTTATTCAGCTCCCATTCTACTTGGTTTGCAACCAGAATCATGTGAAGAATGAAATTCACACGAACCAAAGCACCAGGGTACACATTTAGCAGGAGTGATTTGGTGATTTTCTTTGCAAGCATGTAGAGTCACCGTGTAGCTGTCACCACGATCATGATGTAGAGAGACTCCATTGTGCCCCAGAGGCCCTGACGTCACCTCCCTGTCAAGGTTCTTCTTGGCCTTGGCTCCAGAGAGGTGCCAGTCTTGCCGTTATAGTTCCCACTGTCTGGAATTTTTTATGGAAGTTCTCTTTAGTATTTGAGTTCTTTCCCTTCCCGTGGTGTTTCTGAGACTCAGTGATAGTTTTGCATGTCAGCAGAGTTTTCTGTCACGGCCCAGGAGATTTCAGAGGACACCTACACCCTGCCCATTCGCCAGTCAGTCACTCTTGTTTCCGGATTTGGGCTGCAAGTGCGTGTGGCTGTGAGTGACGTGGCTGGGAACACACACCAAGAAGCCTTGGCATGGGTGGTTTTATTCTCTTGGGTGGAATTCCTGGATGGGACAAGGGGTACTTAGTTTTATGAAAAACAGAAAACACTTTTTTCAAGAGGCCTCATTGTCTTATATTCCCACCAGTGATGTGAGTCCATCTGTCCAACATTCTTGTTAATACTTGATGCTGACCACTTTCTAAAAATTACCTGCTCAGGTGGATACATGGTGGCATCTCACTGTGGATAACTAGTCATATCCATTTGATTTTCATATCTGTAGTTATTTATATATTGGGAAGGATCTGCTTATGGTTTCTATCTAGACGTCTCCCCAAAGCCTCATGTGCTTACAAGTGGGGTTTTGGGGAGGTGATTGGATCACAGGGGTGTGGTATTTACTAGGGGCTTGGTCCACTGGCGACTTTATAGGTAAATATGATGTGGGGGTGGAGCCTGGTTGCAGGAGGCGGGCCTCTGGGCCTCTGGGGGTGTGGCCGGGTCTTCCCTTCTGGCTTCCTCCTTTGGCCTCTTTCTGCTAAGATCTTGTCGGCCATACAGTAAGCCAGCCTCCCCTCTATATCCCTCCTTCCTTCCCCCTGCCCTGGAGCCAGCTGACTATGGACTGAAACCTCCACAAATTATGGGACAAAATACTCCCCTCCCTCTTTTTTTGTGAAACCATGGAGGGAACTTAAGACGTTGCTCTGGCCAGGCGGGCAGCAGGACCAGTGAGCTACATTCCCAGCCCACCTCTTAATTTATGGGTAGTGGGTGTTGTGTCTCAGCAACAAGAAAAGCAACCAAGACACTGCCTTTATTGCATTATTTTCTTTCTTTCTTAGTATTCTATCTTTTCTTTTCTTTTCTCTTCTTTCTTTCCCTTTCTTTCTTTCTTTCTTTCTTTCTTTCTTTCTTTCTTTCTTTCTTTCTTTCTTTCTTTCTTTCTTTCTTTCTTTCTTTCTTTCTTTCTTTCTTTCTTTCTTTCTTTCTTTCTTTCTTTCTCTCCTTTCTTTCTTTCTTTTGACAGGGTCTTACTTTGTAGTTCAGGCTGGCCCTGAGCTCACTATGTAGCCCAGGCAAGCCTTGAACTCAGCAATCCTCCTGCCTCTGCCTCCCGAGTGCTGGAATTGCAGGCAAGAGCCACCATGCCCAGCATGACCCATTTTGATCACTTTAAAATGCCCTGCTGGGCATGGTGGCACGCGCTTGTAATCCCAGTACTAGCGAGGCTGAGGCAGGAAGATCACCACAAGCTTGAGGCCAGCCTGGGCTACAGAGTGGGTTCCAGAGCCTCCCTACACTACAAAGCAAGACCCTGTCTCAAAAAACAAAACAACAAAAACATCGAAAATATCTCTACCTCGCAAAGACATACAGTGCCATTTATTGAGAAGTTGACAGTTTTGTTAAAGAAAAGGGTGGGGAGCGGATATCAACTGATTATTAAGTTCAAGTTATTCTTGGGTGCTCTATTCTCTTTTACTTTTTTTTTTTTTTAGACAGGGTCTCACTTTGTAGTTCAGGTGGGCTCTGAGCTCACTATGTAGTCCAGGCAAGGCTCGAACTCAGCAATCCTCCTGCCTCTGCCTCCCAAGTGCTGGGATTACAGGCGTGAGCCACCACGCCCAGCTTCTTTTACTTTTATATATATTTTTAAGATGAAATCTCACTGTGTTGCCCAGGTTGGTGATGCCTCCTGTCATCCCCAGATTTCTTTCGTGCTACCTCTGTGGGTCACACCCAAGCACCCTCTCCCAGCCTCCCCTCACCTCTGAGGAGCCTGGTTTCCATCACTACAATTTTGTCATTTCAAGGATGCTCTATAAATGGAACCACATAGTGTGAGACCTTTTTAGCGTCAACTACTTTCTCTCTCAACACAACATTTTTGAGATCAAATTCAAGTTGTCTCTGTTATTGAGCAGAGTAGTACTGAAATCTGAATGCACTACTATTTGTTTAACCATTCGCCCTTTGAAGGACATATTGGTTATTTCCAGTTTTGGCCTGTTACCAATAGAGTAGTTTAAAATAATTATGTATAGCCGGGTGTGGTGGCTCACGCCTGTAATCCCAGCACTCGGGAGGCAGAGACAGGAGGATTGCTGAGTTCGCTGCAGCTTGCCTGGGCTACGTAGTTCAGGGCCAGCCTGAACTACAAAGCGACACCCTGTCTCAAAAAAAAAAAAAAGAAATCTTCAGAAACACTAGCAATGTGTTGAGATAGTCTCTCCGAATCCTGGTCATGATTTTGTATTGTGAATGTTTTTTGACGTTAGTTCTTTTAATAGATGCGGAGTGATGTCTCATTGTGATCTTACTTTGCATTTCTCTAGTGACTACTGACATTTAATGTCTTTTCACATCCTCACTCGCTATTTCTATATCCTTTTCAGTAAAATATCCCTTCATATCTTTTTCCCATTTCCTAACTGAATTATTTGGTTTTTTATGGTTGAACTTTGAAAGCGTATATTCCAGATACAGTGTGCAAATATTTTCTCCCAGCCTATGACTTGTTTTTATTCTTTAAGAGAATATTTGTTGAGGAAGGTTTTTTTTTTAAATGTTGATGAAATAAAATTTATTAGAGTTGTTTTGCTGTCTTTTTTCTTCTGGACTAAGAACTCTTCTTCAACAAGACCTAAGTCTTCAGACTTTCTCTTATATTCTGAAAGTTTTATAGACCTATATCATACATTTATATCTATGCTCTATTAGTAATTTGTTTTGATCAAATATGATGGTTAGGTTAAAGTTTTCCCCTCCTGCCCTGAGGGTTGGTTCAGTAGTACTGGTTTAAAGGACTGTCTTTCTCTATTGAATTACTTCTGAATCTTTTAAAATCAGAGTGGGCACACTTGGGCAAGGGGTACTTCTAGGTCTCTATTCTGTTCTATCGATGTAGTTATCTATCTCTTTTGCTTATTCAATTACTAAAACTATGTAGGAAGCCTTAAAATCACATAAATTGATCTTAAAAGAATTGTATTTAATTTGTTACAAAATTATTTTAATTATCCCACTGCTTTTGCTTTTCCTTCTAAATTTAGAAGAAGTGTGTCTACATATACAAAATAATCTTGCTATGATTTTGGTAGGAACTGTGTTGTATCTCTGTATTAATCTGGGGACAATTGACATTATAGTGTGAAGCTTTCATATGAATATGATATGTCTACCATATGCTTCGATTTTTATTTGATTTCTTCCATTAGCATTTTTGCTAATGGAACATGTTCAACATGTCTTGTACATGTTTCATTAGATTTACATCTTGGTTCTAAAGCTTTTGAAGTTTTTTATTTTTAGGATCTCTTAGAATTTTTATAATATACAATCATGTCATTTTCAAATAGAGTTTTGTTTCTTCTTTTCCAATCTGTGTACCTTTTATTTCCTTTTCTGGACTTATTGCTAGGTGTTCTTATTAGGGAGCCTCTGGTCTTTGCCTTGGGCACCAGGTCCGGGCTCTGGGCCAGACCCGCAGCCTGTGGCACAGACCCTTCACCCTGCTGGTGCAGACCTTTCAGCTGCCACTCTGGGCCTTTCCGGGGCAGACCCTTGATATCGACTTGTGTGTGGGCTCCGGGCAAGACTCGCAGAGGACGTTGCCTTGGGCTCTAGGCCTTCAGCTGGATTAGTGTGGGACGTTGCCGGGATCCAGGCCTCGCTGGATTCTTCGGGTCTCCTGTGTGCGGACGGTTCCCTCATCCTCCTCTGCATATGAGCTTTTGGATGAATATTATAAAATAATAAAGTAAATTATGTGCTGTATGAAATCTATTCCTTTTCAAGCCCTGCATACTACACTATGGTTATATTTACAGTACTATGTTGAATGGCATATATAGTGAGCATCCTTAAATTGGCCCTGATCTTTGGGAAAAGAATTCAGTCTCTTAATTTTCATGCTGAAAGTTCAAGTCTCTTAATTTTTCAAGTTGAAGAGGCTCACCTCTAATCTACATTTGGGAAGGCTTTTAAAAAAATCATAAATGGGTGCTGAATTTTGTCTACTTTTTTTTATAAATCTTGTATGGTTTTCACTTTTTTTTTTTTTTTTTTGAGACAGGGTCTTGCTTTGTAGTTCAGGCTGGCCCTCAGCTCACTATGTAGCCCAGGCAAGCCTGGAACTCAGCAATCCTCCTGCCTCTGCCTCCCGAGTGCTGGGATGACAGGCGTGAGCCACCATGCCCTGCACTGTGGTATGTGATATTGATGGCTGGTAGGCGTGAGTCACCATGCCCAGCATTGTATGTGGTTACCGGAATCGAACTCAAGGCCTTGCACTTGCAAGGCAGGCGCTGGAACCACTGAGCTAAATCTCCAGCCCCTGGTTTTCACATTTAATTGATATGGTTAATTACAGTCCTGCATCTCTTGGTTCAATCCACATGGTCATGGTATATTATCTTTTTAATATAATGTTAGACCTTAATTTTGAAAATCCTGGTCTTTGTGTCTATACTCATGAAGAGTATTGGTCTTCAGTTTTCTTTTGATCTCTGGTCTTGGTACTAAGCATTACTAGTTTCTTAAAGAGTAGAGAAATGGTCCCTCTTTATCCTCATCCAAAATTTATGTAGAGTAACATTCCTTTTTTCTGTCTCTCTTTTTCTTTCTTTCTTTCTTTCTTTCTTTCTTTCTTTCTTTCTTTCTTTCTTTCTTTCTTTCTTTCTTTCTTTCTTTCTTTCTTTCTTTCTTTCCTTCCTTCCTTCTTTCTTTCCTTGCTTCCTTTCTTCCTTCTTTCCTCCTTTCTTTTTTTTGTACTCATGATTGAACTCAGGATATTGTGCTTGCTAGGGAGGTTTAGTGCCATTTAGTTAAATCCCCAGCAATAACATTTCTTCCCTAAGTTGTTAGGATTTACCAACAAGGCCGTCTAGGCCTCAAATTTTCTAATGGAAACATTTATATATCAGTTTAATTTCTTTAATTGACATGAGGCAATTCAAATTTTAAAATTTCTTTTTGAGCCATTTTTGGTACTTGTGTCTTACAATGGATTTGCCCTTTAACCTAAATTGTTAAGTACATTGGTATAAAGTTATTAATAGTGAGCCTTGTTAGTTTCTGGAGGAGCTATATTAGTGTTCTTTTATGTCTGATATTAGCAATTATGTCTTCTCTTGTATTTCCTGATCAGCATGGCTGGAGTTTACTAATTTTATTGATCTTTTTAGGAAGCCTGTTTTTGTTTCATTGATTTTTCTGTATGATTTTTAAATTTTTTTTTAAATTTAAAATTAAACATTGTTTAATTTTAATTTTTAAAATTAAACATTGATTTCTGTTCTTTATTATTTTTCCTTAAATTTTCATTGGGTTTTATTCTCTTCTATTCCTAGCTTACAAGATTTGTGTAGGTTTTAGCATGTCATGATTTCTGAATAGGTTATATGTAGTTGAAAAGAATATGTGTTCTTGGTCAGGGATTTAGCTCAGTGGTTCCACATCTGCCTTGAAAGTGCAAGGTCTTGAGTTTGATCCCCAGTACCCCATACCACAGTGCCCGGCATGGTGGCTCATGCCCTGGCACTGTGGTATGTGGTAGTGATTGCTGGTAGCCATGAGTCACTATGCACAGTATTATTATATGTGGTTCCTGGGATCAAACTCAGGACCTAGTGCTTGCTAGGCAGGCACTGGAACCACTGAGCTAAATCTCTGGGCCTATCTTCCCTTTTTCTGAGTCGACATTTATGCTTATCCAAACCCTGCTGTTATATTTTCATTTTATTCTTTTTTTTTTTTTTTTGCTTTTTGAGACAGGGTCTCGCGTTGTAGTTCAGGCTGGCTCTGAGCTCACTATGGTGCCCAGGCAAGCCGCCGCGAACTCAGCAATCCTCCTGTCTCTGCCTCCCGAGTGCTGGGATTACAGGGGTGAGCCACCACATCCAACATTGTGGTATGCGGTGTTGATTGTTGGTGGGCGTGAGTCTCCACGCCCAGCATTATATGTGGTAACCGGGGATCGAACTCAGGTCCTTGCGCTTGCGAGGCAGGCGCCGGAACCACTGGGCTAACCCTCCGGCCCTTCATTTTATTCTTTACATTGGTAGTTTGTTTATCTATAAGTTCTCTTTCTTCATCTCTATTCTTTTATTAAATCCATGTAATGATCTTTTAAATTTTTTCTGATATTGTATTTTTCAGTTCTAGAATTTCTGCTTTTATTATTTCTCTGCTGAGATGTTTTTATCTGTTCATTTACTATGAGCATATTTTCTTCTTCATGCAATGTACTTATAATGCATGCTAGAAATTCTTTGCTAATTACAACATCTGGATTATCTTTTATTGTCTAAACTAATATTCTTTTTTTTTTTTGAGACAGGGTCTTGCTTTGTAGTTCAGGCTAGCTCTGAGCTCACTACGTAGCCCAGGTAAGCTTTGAACTCAGCAATCCTCCTGCCTCTGCCTCCTGCGTGCTGGGATTACAGGTGTGAGCCACCACACCCAGCAGAGCTGATATTCTTTTGATATGAAAATGGATTCTTTTTTTTTTTTTGGTTCTCTGGATGTTAATAATTTTGGGTTGTATTCTGAACATTATGCATATAGAATTTTATAGATTCTGGATTTTGCTCTTTTTCTCTTATGGGTACTATTTCTTTTACCAGGCAATTATCTAGGTTGGATCCCAACGAAAAACTCCAGTTCTTAGGCTGCAGATGCTAATATCAGATCTTTCTCCAATAGCTCAGCTGCTTTGAGACTGCTTTTTGCATTTATTGCTTAGGATTTGGACAGAGTTGTGGACAGATGGGATTTGGGGACTTTCTATCTCTCACTCTTTCCCTTGAAACCTTTTTTCCATGGGTTCATTGGTTCCCAGGCCTGAAAGTAATATTTTCCCCATCGGTTCCTCCCCTCCCTGCTCAGCACACCCTGCCAACTGCATCTGGCCTCCGCTCCAGGCTGCCAACTTGGGGCTCACTCTCTGGAGCACGGATGGGCTCCCTGTCACGTTCTGCTGCTTTTGTTACCTGAGTGTGGTGGTGCTGCCCAGTGCTTGTCACCAGTAAGGGAAGTCGACTTTAATTATCTCCAGAAAATAAAAGTTATTCTAAAAAGCAAATCAAAGCATAGAGTACTTTTAAGGTTAGAAATGATGTTTTGGTCCTAAGGCCAAGTAAGCCCTAACTGAACTCGCAGGGGCTGAACTCCCATCCCCTTCTGCTTGATTGTCCTCCGTGATGGAGGGCTCACTACTTCACAAAGCAGCCCACTCCATTTTATTTTATTTTATTTTATTTTATTTTATTTTATTTTATTTATTTTATTTTTGCTTTTTGAGACAGGGTCTCGCTTTGTAGTTCAGGCTGGCCCTGAGCTCACTATGGTGCCCAGGCAAGCCGCTGCAAACTCAGCAATCCTCCTGTCTCTGCCTCCCGAGTGCTGGGATTACAGGCGTGAGCCACCACGTCTGGCATTGTAGTATGCGGTATTGATTATTGGTGGGCGTGTCTTCACGCCCAGCATTGTATGTGGTTACCGGAATCGAACTCAGGACCTTGCGCTTGCAAGGCAGGTGCCGGAACCACTGAGCTAACCCTCCAGCCCTCCATTTTATTTTTTAAATAAAACAACTTTATTTTATCAAAAATCTGCATGTCACACAGTTTACAAACTTAAAATGTAAGATTCGATAGACCCCAACACATTGACAGAGGTGTTCTACTATACCCACAGTCAAATTTAGGACATTTTTAGCATCTCAGCTCAAAGCAGTCTACCTTATAGTCTTCATCTTGCCATCGCTCCTCCTGAAATATAAGTAACTGCTGAGCTACTCTCTATTTTCGTACATTTTTCTATTCTGGGAATTTACTTGCTTTTTTCTTTCAAAATAGACCTTGTTCACAACATCATTAAAGACCTTAATGTAACCATAGAAATATAAATCCTGTAGCGCAAGCTCTCACACATTAGAGGGAAACCAGAGACAGACAACAGAAACATACTTATTTTTCTCTCTTCTCTTTCCTATTACATTTTTCATATAAGGGAAACCACATGATGGTCTATAGTTCTCTTTTTTGGTTGGGTCTTTTCTGGTTTTGGAATCAGGGTAATACTTACTTCCAGGAATGATTTTGGAGTACTACTTCCCCTTTCTATTTCATTAAAGAGCCTGAGGAGTATTGGTGGTAGGGCTAAAGTTCTTATAGAATTTGGCAACGAATCCAACAGGACCTGGGATTTTCTTGATTTTTTTTCTTATTATTACTTCTTCAATTTCACTGATGATATTGGCTTATTTAAATTATTTTTTGTCTTCTTGGTTCAGCTTTGGTGGTTCATATGTATCTAGGAATTTATGCATTTCTTTTGAATTTTCCATTTTATTACAGCACAGTTTGTCAAAGTAGTTACTGATAATCCCATTTTAGGGGATTCTGAGTTTTAGAATCTTTTCCTGTGATATGCTCCAAACTTTTTCATTTTAGCTTTTACTCTTCAGTTTATGTCCAACCCCTGGGACCACACAGAATGAACCACTTCTTCCTATATTTTTTTTCTTTGAGACAGTCTCCCTTTGTAGTTCAGGCTGGCTGAGTACCTGGCAAGCCTTGAACTCAGCATCTTCCTGCTTCTGCCTCCTGAGTGCTGGGATTACAGGCGTGAGCCACCATGCCTGGCACTGTAGTATGTGTTACTGATTGCTGGTGGGCGTGAGTCACCACGCCCAGTATTATTGTAGGTGGTTACTGGGGATAGAACCAGGGACCTTGCGCTTGCTAGGCAGGCACTGGAACCAGTGAGCTAAATCTCTGGCCTACTTCTTACTTTTAACAAATATCACTGAACTCTCAAGTAAGGGCAGAAGACTCAGGTCGTCCAATCAGTCTTCATCATTGGATTTCCTGTCCCCTATGTTTCTGGTCTCTGTCTCCTGCATGGGATCTGTCCTTCCCACAGGTAGCTCTCCCTTTTTTTTTGAGACAGGGTCTCGCTTTTATAGTTCAGGCTGGCACTGAGCTCACTATGTAGCCCAGGCAAGCCTTGAACTCAGTAATCCTCCTGCCTCTGCCTCCTGAGTGCTGGGATTACAGGTGTGAGCCACCATGCCTGGTACTGTGGTATGTGGTATTGATTACTGGTGGGCGCGAATCACCACACCCAACATTGTATATGGTTACCGGGATCGAATTCAGGACCTTGCACTTGCGAGGCAGGCGCCGGAACCACTGAGCTAAATCTCCGGCCCCAGGTAGCTCTCTTAAGATGGGATGCTCAGATCCCATGCAGGACTCTGACATTTTAGTCCTGCAAAGCCTTTTCTTTTCTGTGAGGCAGCTTGGGTTCCCGTTGGCTTTTCTGGTCACCATATTGTGAGTGATTCAGTGAATCTGGTGGCCGGTGAACAGCAACACCTTAGGCCCTTTTGATTTTTCTCCACCTAAGTCTGCACCAGCTTTCCCAGCTGGCTTCCAAAAGCTGCTTTTTCTAAGATATCTAACATCAAGTTTTAGGGAATTTGCCACTCTCAGAGCCTGTCCTGCTTTAATATTTCCCTCAGTCATACAACATCAATGCATCAATGCATAGAGCTTAGACTCATAGGCCTCAAGGTCCTTAAATCTGCATGTACTTCTGCCCTGTAGTTTTCAGAAAATTGCATCTGGATCATACTTTTCTTCAAGTTAAGTTCTACACAGACAGTACTGGGAAAAACTTAGACCTGGTGGTTTGCATACTGGTTTCTCTATAACCTCACTGAGTCCACAGAACAACCAAAAAGGCTGACCTGGGCAGGAGAGGGTGTGTCATCACCGAGTGACAACATCTGTACAGCAGACGTCTTTTCCCTAACACCTGAGTCCCCAGAGTTGCTTCTGAATTCATTCACCTCAGCCAGCCTCTGGGAGCAGCCGATGGGAACTAGTGCCCGGGGCACCGTGGCACCTGTGCCCAAGGGGTGGGGGAGGGATACAGCTGTGCAGAGGCTGAGGAAGGGTTTTGCTTCTGCAATCAGAGGCCTCCAGCCCCAAACAAAAGCTCAGGTATGGAGGCTTGGCTGTCCCTGACCTTTTACACGCCGGGAGCCCAGCCGCAGGGAGGAGGGGCAGCTACACAAAAGGGTCTGCGGCGTGACCCGGCCCGCCTCAGCTACCTGCTGCTTTCCACAATGGGACCGAGGCCCGGGCTGCCTCGGGAGGCCAGAGAAAAGGGCCGAGATAATGACAGGCTCAGCTACCGCTGCTCTCTTCAGAGGACCGAGAGGAGGGAGGCGGCAAAACCCCCGGGATAATAAAGAAGTAACAAATGAGGAATGAAAGCTTATGGAAGACATCTTAACCCAGGGATGAAAAAACATCACCATCTGCGGGCTTTCTGCACCAGCGGCCCCGGGCCTAATGAAAACCCTCGAAAAGCCATTCACGGGCGCAGAAGCGAAAAGGCTACATTTTTCTGGGGGGCACGGAGGGTTGGCCTTTCCCTTTCCCTTTGGGCTGCTGCTGAACCAAGCGCTAATGTTCTAGCTCGGCGGCGGCGTCATTAGCGAGCGGGGCCATCTTTATCTCAGCTCCGCCAGGCCAGTGGATTTCAGAGCAGGTTAGATGTCTGCACTCGACTCCAGAAAGGAAGAAAAGCCAGAGGAATTAGAGCAAACGCTGTCGAACACGGGTCCCTTTTGACCAGAGTCTTTGGGAAGGAGCAGGCACCGCAGAAGTAATCCTCTTAGAACAGGCTTATGTGTGTGTACAAAACAGGGAAATCGAATCTGAATGTCCTCACGGCATTTGCTAAAATACCTCATGAAAACACAGAGATTCCGGGTTCTGATCTTCACCTCCTTCAGCCCGGGAGGGCGCGGAGACTGGCAGATGTTTGTTCCTAAGGTGGCTCAGACTCGAGGTTTGGGGGCAGGAGGAGGTCACTGGTGAGGCCAGTGGTGGGGCTTGGAGCTGGGATATCTACCCACAGGCTGCTGGGCGCTGGTTCTACGCTCCATATTCTGTTGGAGGGGTCTCCAGGGACTGAGGAAAAAAAACCTCAAATCCTCCAGAGAGGAAACCCCCACACACACAAGTGCACTCACCTGCATACCCGGAGGCAAACGCCTGCCTCTTCCAGGTATAAATCCACCCTCACAAAATCTCAAATCTCCTGATCCCCACCCCGTCCACCCCTCACCCCCAGTGTGGATTATCTGTGATTTCCAGGCACCTTCCTACCTTGCTTCTTTTTTTTTTTTTTTTGAGACAGGGTCTCGCTTTGTAGTTCAGACTGGCCCTGAGCTCACTGTGTAGCCCAGGCAAACCTCGAACTCAGCAATCCTCCTGCCTCTGCCTCCCGAGTGCTGGGATGACAGGCGTGAGCCACCACGCCCGGCACTGTGGTATGCGGTGTTGATTGCCAATGGGCGTGAGTCTCCACACCCAGCATTGTATGTGGTTACTGGGATCGAACTCAGGACCTTGCGCTTGCGAGGCAGGCGCCAGAACCACTGAGCTAAATCTCTGGCCCCCTACCTCGCTTCTTAACCCACTGGTTTTCAGGCCAAATGCTTCCATTACACTGGCGCTAAAATGAAGTGAAAGTAAGTGAAATGTTTTGGGGGTTTCCGAGGAGACTTTACCTCTGATAAAACAGGAGAGTACATTTTTGCCTGTTCCCGGTCGTGTTAGGGATGCTCTGTAGGTCAGCACTGTGCATCCACCTGTGGGCTGGCCCTGTTGTCCTAAGCTGCCAGGACAGGTAGCGAGCTCCTAGGCCCTCGAAGTTATTAAAGTAGTGATCTGAGAACCTTGTTACCGTAAATCGGAAGGCATTTCCGGACTGGGTTGTGTAGTTGAACTGGAGGCATGCTAATAATAATATTATTTATGACTACCAATTATAGACCGGTCACTTTAAGAGTCTTAAATAGATTATCTCATTGAATCTTCATAGCTCTATGGTACAAACTCCCTTATTGTATCTACTTTGCTGATAAGGAAAGGAGCCAGGAGAAGTCAGGGATGGAGCATTTGAAGCCGGGGCTGCCTGACACCAACTTCAGTCTGGGGACCTCCCTCCACTAGGCCTCTGAGAGAGCTGGACCATGTGACCTCCCGTCCCCTCTGTTTATGGTCCTTTCAGCTCCTTCCTGATGCCCTGGCATCTGTCCTCTCCATCCCTTTGGGGAGGGGTCTCTCTGGGGAATGTCCCACATCCAGCCACCAGGCCCAGAGCCGTGAGGTAGTGGGTTCACACTTTGCCAGTCAAGAGCCCTCTCCCAGAGGTACAGATCCTGTTCTCAGCTGCGGTGAGGCCCACAGGGGCTGACTGAAGAGAACCAGGGCTCCTGACCTTGACCTCTCAACTCCACTCGTCATTTTCTAGCCCTGCTCTGCAGCCCCCACCCCCCGAAACCCCACCTTAGAGGCTTTTATGTTCACCGGGCCCAATGTTCTGAAGTGCAGGAGAGCCCCGTTCACAGACAAGGGCCTTCAGTGATCATCGGATTTAACTCGCTGGTCGAGTCTACGGCCATGTCCACAGTTTTTGTTTCTCCTCTCTTTCTGTGGAGAGAACGGAGTTACCCTCTCAGTTATCCTTTCCCTGGGTGTGGACTGGATTACTGGCCCCTAGAGACTAGAATACGGTAGAAAAGGCGGGTGTCACACTCAGCCCTGGAGGAGAGGAGTTCAGTAGTTTGTGTCTTGAGTTCTCTATCGCTCTCTAGCTTCCTGTCTCCTGCTCTCTCAGAAACGGCTTGCTCTGGGGAAACCAGCTGCCATATTGGGAGGCAGCAG
>PVIC010009901.1:0-31073 GCA_004025085.1 Thryonomys swinderianus
TTGTCTAATTTAGCAATGTCAGGAATGGAACCTGAAATAATATACAAACCTTGAACAACAGAATTTTTTTCTTTTTAAATGTATCTTTATTATATTTAAGTACCTATCACAGTTGAACTTTGCAATTAAAGCAAAGCTAAAATTTAACTGAATCCTTATGTGATTTGAAAAACAAATTTTAAAGAATTGGTTTTATAACTACATTCATTCCACAGGACAGGTGGGGAAAGAGCACTAAAAAATAAAAATACATTTGCATTTTATCTTACATTGGATTTCATAAATTCTTTTATTAAAAGAGATCTTAATTTTTACTTCATTTCACAAGTTTAAGTTTAATATTTGGTATAAACTTTTCTATAAATGAGATATTGAGGGCAGGGAAGCACAGAAACAGGAAAGGCTTGCCACAGCTAGACAAAATCCAGGCAGGAAAAGATAATTTGGAGTAAGGAAGGGTAGGGCAGAGTAATTTGCCCTCTGGACGAAGATTCAAAGACAAAAGTTGCTTTATACTTCATACTGTAGAATCATTCTCTAGTACACAGGGGCTGGACATAGTTCCTAAGCTTTTACGTCTGTCTCTCACACAGGGAGATAACAGCATGGTACTTGAATCAGGGGTAATGGAATTTTATTCTCTGCTTTGCTCTGCCCTGCAAATCTCGCCAAAACATTCATTTGTTTCCATTACGGGTCCTGCCATCTGCCTAATAGGCTGAAGAATATCTCAGTGAGAGCTTGATTGTATGGTATGTGTTCTAAAGCTTGAATCACACACATATTGGGACTTAACTGGAAAAGAATTACTCCAAACCCATTTTTGTTCACTTGCTAATAGGTAAGATGGTGTCCAGTCACTTACTGTCAAAAACAACAACAAAAAATACCCCAGAAAAATCCACTCTTAGTTTATTTTAGCCCCTCTTATCTGGAAACTGTATTTAACTTCCTCCCTCATCTTCTAATGTCCAATCTGACTTTTTCATTAGTCACTTAAGAATTTATCCTTCTAATATATCTAATAATAATCAAATATTAAAAATTGAAGCTCCTTTGTTACTAAAAAATAACAACAACACGAAGTAAAACATACCAGTGCCAAGTTTCCTGAAAACTACATTGGAATAGGTTTCAGTTAAATATATCAAAATTTTATTTGATTTCCTGAATATTGTTGATGATCCACTGACATATTTTAACTTATTTTAAAAATTTATAATTTTTGAACTTTTTCATGTATCAGGTATTGAACAACTTATTTGACCATGTGAAAACAGAAGATAAACTGTAATCCAAAAATAAGTCACATTATCCCTCCTACTTCTGATTCCACAATGATACGCTGCTGAATATCTGGAAGGCAACAAATAAATGTATGATGCTGATAAGTTCAAACAAGGACTTTGAACTTTATTTCTCCATGAGGTGGAGCAGACCTTGAGTATAAAAGAAGAAACTGGTGAGGAAGGGATTGGACAAGCACATTCTCAGTACATTTTCTGGCTGAGTTTTGCTGTGTGAAAATCAATACCAAGTGTTTTCAGGTCTTCCTATGTTTTAAGGAAAAAAGAAGAAGTCAATATTTTAATTTAAAATCTTCTAATATTTAAATGTTGGCAACATATTCATTTTACAAACACAACATATGACAGAACAACACACATGATCATTTTAACCTTTGAATTAAAGATCACACTATTGTGAAAAGCGCAGAAAGAAGAAATTGAGTTTCAAAAAAAGAAGGCAGTGAAGCAGGTGTCTGGCTGAGAAACCATGTACAACTTGACTGAAGAGTCAAGTCCAAGGTGGGGATTGTATCTGGGACAAGAGATAAGTAAGTGAACTTGCCTAAATTTGGCCTGGGAAAAGAAGAGATTAAGGAAACATTATGCCCGGGGTTTGAGGGAAACACAGGAGCATTATCAGGTCTTTCTTCAACTGCAGGAACAAAGGAGCTCTTTGGTTATGGAACATCATGGTAGGAAGACCAATGAGAGGCTGCTAATGAGCAAAAATACCACCCTCAGGAAACAAACTTCAAGGGCTGGAGATTTAGCTCAAGTGGTACCACACCAATCTTGGATGCAAAAGGGTCTGAATACGATCCCTGGTACTGCAAACAAAACAAAACAAAACAAAACAAAACAAAACAAAACAAAACAAAACACTTCTCAATGGCATCAAGGTGCCAAGGGAAGTGAGACACAGAAAGGGAAAGTAAAGAAAAAGCAACCAGAAAGCTCACATCAATTGCTCAAGAACAACAGAGCCAGATAGCAGCAGGGCCAACAACAAAACATATTTCCTATTTCTAAAAATTATTTCCTTTAGAACATTGATTTTGCTCCCTTGCTACTTTATTCTACTTTATTTATGTGCTTATTTTTACTCATGATTTTTTTTAATCTATTGCCAATTTTTTTTTTTTTTTTTTTTTTTTAGACAAGGTCTTGCTTTGTAGTTCAGGCTGGCTCTGAGCTCACTATGTAGCCCAGGCAAGCCTCAAACTCAGCAATCCTCCTGCCTCTGCCTCCTGAGTGATTGGATTACAGGCATGAGCCACCACACCTGGCTTGGTATGGTATATTTTATATACACATCATGTTCACACTCAACATTGAGCATTTGTACCAGTATATAAGACAACTTAATTCTCATTTTTTCTCATTCCCATACCCACCTGAAAATCCCCAACCCCTATATACATAAGCTTTGTTTTCTTTTATTTACCATAACATTTTTTGTTTCCCCTAGTTACTTCCCCCCATTTCCCTTTGAATATTTTCTCATGATTTTTGTTATTAGGACACAATAAAAGGAGATATCCATTCAAGTTGTCATTTTCTTACACTATGAGAAGTAAATAAAAAGTTAACACATCAGGGAATTTTTATACATGTGATAACTATTTAAAATATAAAATACATCCAAATGTATAAATGAAATAGATCCTGAGTAAAGGCAGGTAGGTAAAAACTTAACACATATTTAAAATTCAGATATGAACTATAACATAAAAAACAGTCCAAGGCTACATTCTCTTAGAAGTATTCCTTAAGTTTTTAATCAAGATTTTATTTTGTATTTGTTTCAGCAAGTGTTCATCTTCTAATATTTGCAAGCAGGTAAGCATAAATATAGGCTCATTATAGTTTAAATAAGAGAGACAGTCTTCAAAGAAATTTATAAAATGCTTTAAGAACCCCCATTGAAACTTACAGCTAATTAGTAGTGATTATTACTTAAGTATGGACTCTCACAGAGGCAATAAATGTTACACTGAGGAGCACTAGGTTTAAATACTTAAATGGTGAAATAAATAAAAAAGTGACTTTACTTAATAAACAGTAAAGTTCCTCTACATTGACCTTTTCTAAAATTTGCTGTTGAAGGAGAAAATTAAGTATATAACCAGGAAAAATGAGAGAATAGACCTGTTACTGGGGTGGCAGCCATTTAGTATGATTTTTGTCCTGTTAGCATACTGTAGGATCATATGATTTTTTAAAAATTTTAGTATTATACCCTAATGACTGCCGTATGTCCTTGACTCTATGTCCCTCACATGAGCTGCTGAAAGAAAAGTAATCAAATCTTCAACACACACAGAGAACCACTTCCTCTCCCAGTCTGTAGCTAGTCCTAGAGCATGGTGGGTTTAAAAATATGACAAGAGAGATGAAATAAGTCACAGGGAGTGTGATTTCTAGAACATGATGGGGTGCTGAGATAGACAGCAACAAGGGACAGGTAGGAATGCCGTTGCTTCAAATTTCTAACACTGCTGGAATGAATTTATGGAGAGTTTATAGTTTCCTTTTTTATTATCAAAAGTCAAGAAATTTCAGCCCATATCACTTGTAGTAAAGATATTCCACAGCAATTCAAAATGACATAAAGATTCTAGAGTAATTGGCAGTTATTATTAGACTAGGAAATGGGAATTTGGCTTTCTTTTTTTATTGAATTCTTTATTGGTACATTTTATATATAGCTCACAATCACACTCAACATTGGGGAATTTGTACCAGTATACAACAGAAGTTATTTCTCAATCTTTCCTACCCACCCATAGCCCCCCACCCCTTATATACATGTTATTTCTTTTTTTCCCAAATCATATTTATTCTGTCCCCTCATTACATTCCCCCACCACATTCTCTTTGAATGTTTCCTATATTACAAAATATATCATACATTCTAGAACTCACTTACATATACAGGTTCGCATACCAGAGAAAAGATACAGTATTTACAAATCTGTGATCTATTTATTTCACTTATTAGTGTGTCCTGAAGGTGTATCCATTTGCACATAAATGAATGAAACCTGTCATTCTTTATGGCACAGTAATACTCCATTTTATATTAAAAAAAAGAGAGAACCCACATTTTCTTTATCCAGTCTCCAGTTGATGGGCATCTGGGTTATTTCCGAGATTGGGCTACCACAAACTGAGATGCTATGAACATGGGTGTACATATGTCTTTACAATATGGATCTTTTAATTCTTTTGGGTATATTCCTAGCGGGGGAATAGCAGGGTCAAATAGGACCTCTAATCCTAGTTTTCTGAGGAATCTCCACACTGTTCTCCACAATGGTTGTACAAGTCTACAATCCTACCAACAGTGGAGAAGGGTTCCCTTCTCCCTGTCCCCTCGCCAGCATTTATTGCTGGTTGGTTTCACAATAGCAGCCATTCTTTGTGGAGTGAGATGAAATCTCAATGTTGTTTTCATCTGCATCTCTCAAATTACCAGTGATGTTGAACATTTCTTCATATGCTTCTTGGCTGCTTTGACTTCCTCCTCTGAGAAGTGTCTGTTCATTTCAGATGCCCATTTTTGATTTGGGTCTTTAAACTTGGGGGGACTGATTTGTTTAAGTTCTTTATATATTCTAAATAGTAGCCCTTTGTCTGACAAACAGCTAGTAAAGTTTTTTTTTCTTCCCATGTTGTTGGTTGTCTTTTAGCGGTGCCAGTGGTTTCTTTTGCTGTGCAGAAGCTTTGTAGTAGGATAAGATCCCATTTATTGATTCTTTCTGCTAGTTCTTGTGCTAGAGAGGTTTTGTTCATTAAGTCTCTGCCTCAGCCAATGTCTCCAAGAGTTTTACCTAACCTGTCTTGCAGCAGGTTTATTGTTTCTGTTTTAATGTTTAAGGCTCGAATCCCTTGTGAATTTAGTTTAGTACACAGTGAAAGAGATGGGTCCAGCTTTAGTTTTTGGCAGGTTAAAGCCCAGATTTTCCAGCATCAGTTGTTAAAGAGGCTGTCTTTAATCCATTCAGGATGGCTCCTTTGTGAAAGATAAGATGGCTTAGTGTATCTGGAGTTGTTTCTGGATCTTGTAATCTATTCCAGTGGTGCTCAGGTCTGTTACTTTGCCAGTACCATGCCACTTTTTTTTTTTTTTTTTTTTTGAGACAGGGTCTCGCTTTGTAGTTCAGGCTGGCTCTGAGCTCACTATGTAGTCCAGGCAAGCCTCGAACTCAGCAATCCACCTGTCTCTGCCTCCCGAGTGCTGGGATTACAGGTGTGAGCCACCACACCCAGCACTGCGGTATGTGGTATGTGGTATTGATTGCTGGTGAGCGTGACTCTCCACGCCCAGCATTGTATGTGGTTACTGGGGATCAAACTCAGGACCTTGAGCTTATGAGGCAGGCGCCGGAACCACTGAGCTAACCCTCCGGCCCTACCATCATTTTTATCACAGTGGCTTTATAGTAGAGTTTTAAATTGGGGATTGTAATACCCCCTTCCATGTCATGGTTGCTTAGAATTGCTTTTGCTATTCTAAGTCTCTTGTGGTTCCAGATGAATTTTTGGATGATTTTCTCTATCTCTGTGAAGTATGGTGTTGGGATTTCAAGTGGAATTGCATTGAATCTGTATAGCAGTTGTGGGAGTATAGCCATTTTGACGATGTTGGTTCTCCCTACCCAGGAACAAGGGATGTCTTTCCATCTTCTGATGTCCTCTTCTATCTCCTTTTCCAGAGTCCTGTAGTTTTCAGAGTAGAGGTCTTTCACTTCCTTTGTTAGGTTGATTCCAAGATATTTCATTTTTCTGGGTGCTATTGTGAAAGGGATTGACTCTCCAATTTCTCTTTCAGTGAGTCTGTTGGTTGTGTAGACAAAGGCTATTGATTTTTGAGCATTGGCCTTGCATCCTGCAGCACTACTAAATTTGGTAATTAAGTCTAGCAGTCTTTTGGTTGAGTTTTTAGGATCTTCTATATAATCATATCATCAGCAAATAATGACAGTTTAACTTCTGCCTTACCTATTTTTATTCCTTTTATTTCTTTGTCTTGCCTAATTGCTGTGCCTAATGTTTTCAGAACTATACTGAAGAAGAGTGGTGACAGTGGGCATCCTTGTCTCATTCCTGATCTTAGTGTAAAAGGTTTCAGTTTTTGACAGTTTAGTATGATGCTGGCTGTTATTTTCTCATAAATAGCTTGTATTACATTCAGCTAAAGTCCATCTATTCCAGTTCTCTGTAGGGTTTTGATCATAAGTGGGTGTTGGATTTTGTTTTTGTTCTTGAGTATGTTAATATAGTGTATTACATTGATTGATTTATGTATGTTAAACCAGCCTTGCATCCCTGGGATAAATCCAACTTGATCAGGGTGTTTGATTTTCTTGATAACTGTCTGTAATCTGTTTGCCAATATTTTATTGAAGATTTTTGCATCAGTGTTCATTAGAGAGATTGGCCTGTAGTTTTCTTTTTTGGTTTGGTCTTCCTCTGCCTTTGGAATGAAGGTAATGGTTGCATCAAGGAATGATTTTGGGAGTACTCTTTCTCTTTTGATTTCATTAAAGACTTTGAGAAGTAGTGGTATTAACTCTTCTTTAAAAGTTTTGTAGAATCAGCAATGAAGCCAGGGCTTTTCTTTGTTGGTAGTTTTTTTTTTAAATAACATTTTCAATTTCACAGATTGATATTGGGTTAACATTTTCATATCATCTTCATTCAGCTTTGGAAGTTCATATTGTCTAGGAATCTTATCTATTTCTTCTAGATTTTCCAATTTTTTTGAGTACAAATTTTCAAAATACCTGTTTATTATCCTGTGGACTTCTACCGGGCCTGTGATTTCCCTGTTTCTGTTCCTAATTGCATGGATTTGAGCCTTTTCCTTCCTTTGTTTGATAAGGTTGGCTAAGAGTCTGTGGATTTTATTTATTTTTTTAAGAACCAACTTGATTCATTGATTCTTTGTATTGTTCTCTTTGTCTCCACTGCATTAATTTCTGTTCTGATACTTATAATTTTCTCCCTACTACGAGCTTTGGGTTTATCTTGCTCCTCTTTTTCTAATAGTTTGAGGTTCAACATTAGATTGTTTATTTGAGTTTGCTCTATTTTCTGGGTGTGGGCATTCACTGCTATGAATTTCCCTTGTAGAACTGCTTTCATTGTGTCCAAAAACTCCTGTATGTTGTATTGGGGTTATAATTTAATTGTAGAAACTATTTAACTTCTTCTTTAATTTCTTGTGTGGCCCATTGGTTGGTCAACAGAGTGTTGTTCAATTTCCATGTGTTTGTGAGGATCTCTTTGGTTGTGTCTTTTCCCCATAATTTTGGGAAAGTTACTTACCCTCTCTGGCACTGGAGTTTCTTTTTTGTAAATAACAGAAAAAGTTTTTTTTTTTTTCTGTAAATAACATAATTGTGGGAATTATGAACCTGGTATATGTAAGGAGGGAAAAAAACCACTACATTTTTTTTCAGGCTTGCAGGATGTTACTTAAAATGAATGAACTTCTGCTTTTGGTTATGGCAGATAAACCTGCATAGTATAGGTTTTACTACTTAGAAAGTAGCAAAGATAGACAAAAATATGCAAAGCATCTGAAGAATGCATTATATAGATATACAAAAGTAGGGACAGGAAAAAACAAGATTCCAAAGAAAGGAAATCACAGAAGTAAAATTGAGATAGGAGATGGGTATGACTTAGGCTGGCCAGGAAAGGAGGCCTGGAGGGATCCCAGCACCTCCTCTCAGAACCTGGTGTATAGAGCTTCTCAGGGATCCTCAGGAAATGTGAATGAACTATAAGAACAGAAGTGCTCTGAGGAGCCTTTAAAGTGGCTTGTCCAAACTAGTTTGGTTTTACTTTTTCTACTTTTGCACAGCCTAAGTTTACTGTGCAGAGCCAATTCCTTCCTTACTCCTACTTTTCAAATTAACTTTCAGCACATATTTTTTTTTTTCCTCATTCAATTCTTTGTTTGAGGTAAGAAAAACTGGAGTACATTTAATTAGCAAGCTCTTTCTGAAAATAACTACCCAACAAGAAATCCAACACCACTTTCTTATCAAACACTTGCAAATTTATAAGTAAAGTTTAGAGACTGAAAAGTTGAATGGAAGCTTAGTTTATCTCTTGAAGCTGAAGAAAAATACAAGGTTTCTGAGCCATCATGGCAGAAGGTCCATACATATCTTGGTCTTTGGTGAAGATTCCAAAAAGACTACGTTTTTAAGAGTATAACACTCCACTCTTCACAAAGATTATTGCTCAACTTTGGATAAGTTTAGGGCTTTACAAATTTAAGTAACCTATTTTATTCTAACTGTGAAGTCAAAACCCAAACCCAAACCAAACAAATAAAATCCTCTCGAGAGGAAAACAGAAAACAAAAAATAGTTGATACCGACAAATGTATTGAAGAATCCGGAATACTGGAGTCATTGGCCACAATGTTTAAAAGAAGTGTCATTAATATGTTCAAGGAAATAGGTGAGATAGTTAATTTCATTGGGTAGTCAGATTGGTAGAAGAAACAAATGAATAGATGAAATTGAAAAATACACGAAAATGAATAGTAATTTGAGAGAAAATTTTAAAGTATTTTTTAAAATTTTGGCTTCCTCCTAAGTCATCTTTGTTTTTGAAGTTAACTAAAATAAGCAGCTGTATAATAAATAGGACCTAAAAGTCAAAACAGAATTTCAAATATTCAGTTGAATAGTACAAAACTATAATTTGGAAGAAATATCTATTTTAAAAAGTGTTACTTCCCTGTTCTTCTTAGTAGTATGATTACAAAACTACACCAACAACTACAACAACAACAACAATTTGGTCAATGATGAAGAAATCTTCAATGCTATGAGAAAACCTGAATCTACTCTTTCCCTGAGTACTTCACCCTAAATTTTGTTTAGTGGAGCATTATGGGGCTGTATAATGCCCATATTTATTTAGATATATTTGTATTGATGAATTGAGGAATTATTTGGGAAGATACATACTATTTTTCCACTATTAACTATCAATTCTAGTTCCCGTCTTCTAAGAATATTTCTCCATGATATTTTATGCTTATACTTTTATAAACTATTAAACTATTTATCCCTCCCATGTTTAGGACCCAATAAAATACAACCATTGACCATTGTTTTGTTTCAAGTGCCATCATAGTTGCTGTATAACTCAACAACAGCTAGTCCACTTTTAATTCTTTTATGAAATGTGACAATTTCTGACTTTATTTGTGTTGAGGATTCACTATCAATCTTTTTGTTTGTTTGTTTGCTTGAAACAGGGTCATGCTACTAGTCTAGGAGAGGCTTTAACTTAGTATCAGCATTGGTTGACCCTGCACTCATAGGATCCTCTGACCTAATCCTAGTTCTGGGATTATAGCTATACAAACCTTGCTTTATGATCAATCCTATTATCATAGTGTATCATTGACAGTATCAATATTGCCTTGTTTTTCTTCACCATAATGTAATCCAAGCTAGTCTGGAGCTCACTATGTAGCACAAGGTGATCTCCTGCCTCAGCCTCCTATTTTCTAGGACTATAGCACCAGTAAACTAGTATTATTAATCTTTTAATCATATTGTAATGTTGACAATATACTACTTTGTTTCAATATCAGTATTACTTTTTTTTTCTTCACCACATAGGAGGCCAGTGTTATATCTTTCTGACATCCAAAGATTGTGCTATACAATTCCCTATTGTCAACTTGCAATGACTTTTTTTCCCAGAAATTTTAGCTTTGTTTTTGAGAATAGCTCCTGTGCTGTTCAGCTGTTTCTTTCTTTCTTTCTTTTTTTTTTAAGGATATGTAACATCAACAGGTAACTAAAGAACAAAATGCCAAATGGTCAAATATGACATTTGAGTTATTTTTTTGAAAAAGGTGCAGAAAGTCTATTTTCTTGTTCTACTATTTATTACTGCACAGATAAAGACCTGGTGGCTGTGTCCCAGGATACATTTCTAAATTCAGTGTGTAAAATGTCTTTGTATCTATTAAAACATATATTTTTATACCATATTTGAAGATTTACTTGGCATATATTGCCAAAACTGTCAACAACCATGAAATGATGCAACTTGTTTGTCAGTGGTTATGTATACAGACAATGTATAAATTGCTCGACATTTGAAACAAAGCTTTCCAAAATGTGCAATTAGCAACCATATTGTCAGATTTTTTTCTTTTTCCTTTTTTGGTGGGTATTTTTGCCATCAAAACATAGGTAATTTTGAAAGAAATTAAATTTCCTGAGTGTAAAAATTATGAGTGTAAAAATCTCAATGCCGCATCTGTCATTTCACCATAAATACTTTAGATTCTGAAAATTAGAAGGATAAAGCCCTGCTATGGAGGTTTTTAGTTCAGATGATGAGATGTCACAATAAATATTTTTTGAGTACTACTACTGATTCATATAAAATATTTACTTGGATTTCATTATTAATGTATAGAGTCCATTTACATTATTGCCTCAGGTAAGTGAAAAAAAGCTTCATGCAGAAAATTTTAAATCAGTAGAAAGATCTGACATAGGTATTGGATTTGTAGAGTTTGGTTTATTTAGCTGGAGTTTATTCCTCGCTTTGTAAACCAGAATATAGTAATGGTGAACATTTTGAGCTTTCACTGATAAGAAACAGCCACTGTAGCATGTGTGCTATGAATTTGCCAAAAATACACTAGGTGTATTGCAGATTTGACCAAAGTCAATGCTTTCTTTAAATCAATGTTTTCTTTAAACTCCAGTATTCATCATCCAAAAGGGAAGATACTCCCTCAGTTGAAAAGAAGATATCATGTCTATATTATTGTAAATGTCCATTAATCCATTGGTTAATAACAACCATTATTAATTTACATTGTCAGGATTTCTCTCATAATTAGTGACTACCTGAGGTAGTACATCTGTAGATCCTGGAACTTTATTCCTATGTTCTTTATGAAGTAGACCTCAATCATACTGTCAAAAGAGTTTGATCAAACACACTATTATGCTAGCTTAACAATTCTGTAAATTTAAGACTATAATTTAGGACATTTTCATTCTGTACCTTGTCAAATTGTTAAAATGCAACAAGCCATGATTTTAAATTCCTTTGTTGTTGCTGGCATCTAGGGCTCTAATTAATAATTTCAATCAATTTCAATAAACATTAGCCAAAGGGATTGTAGACACAACTGTTCTAGAACTCTCAGTATGGAGTCACTAAGCTGGTTAAGTATTTATGTTTACTAATACTTTTGGGGTCAGAACCAAGTATGTCACAGAAATGAACAAGATCAAAACAAAAGAAAAAATGGACATTTAGATACAAATTAGAAATTTTTCTAAATCATAATTTTTTCTTAGCACTTTCACTACAGTTAACTCATAACTTTATAAAAGTATTGAATCACAATGCCAATGATACTCAAAGTACAACACAAAACCGAATTCCCCAAAATTTAATATAACTACTGCCCAGAACATAGAAATATTTTAAAAAATTTTTAGGTGTAACGGTCTATTTTAGGTATACAGTAAGACAGCATTGGGATCTTTTGCCAGTATCTGACATATTTTTGCTTAGTGTTTTCCCCATTCCCCTGCCTTCCCTTCAATCCCTCCAGCCCTCTCTACTTACAAAGCCTTTGTTTCTGTTTTTTCCTTCCTTTCTCATATATTTTTTTTCTTCCCTTCTTCCCTTTCTCCCAACCCGCTTCCTTACTTCCTCTTTCTCTTTGGACCTATTTATTTCTATTTCAGATTATGTATTATACATTTTGGTCATCATTTACACTTTCAGTTTGTCATACCAGAGAAACAATTAGATATTTACACATGTGCATCCTATTTATTTCACTTGAGTATGGCCTCCATTTAACTATAAATATCTTTAATTTATCATTCTTTTTGGCTGAATAATGCTCCATTTTATTAAAAAAAACCCATATCCTCTTTATCCAGTCTCCAGTTGATGGACATTTGGGCTGTTTCCAAGATTCAGCTATTATAAACTGTGCCACTATAAACAAGGGAAAGCATATATTGCTGTGGTATGATGGTTTCAATTCTTTTTGGAAAGATACCCAACCTCTGGAACCTCAGGTTTCAGTTTTTGAGGGGTCTCCACACTGATTTCCACAGTGGTTGCCCTAGTCTACATCCCCACCAACAGTGGGGAAGGGTTCCTTTTTTTGCCACAACCCTGGCAGCATTTATTTAGTTGATTTCTTCATAGCAGCCATTCTTTCTGGATGAGGTGGACTCTCAGTGTTGTTTTCACTTGCATCTTTTGGATGAATAGTGATGCATAATTTTTTTTCATATGTTTATTTGCTGTTTCCATGCACTAAACTAAAAAAAAAAATGGATCAAAAATCTAAATTTTAAAACAGAAAAGCTAAATTTGCTGGAAGATAGGTAAAGTAGAACTCTTGAAGACACTGCCATAGGGAAAGACTTTATAAATAAAACCTTAGTAGCAACTAGAACAAAGAATCAACAACTGGGATCTCCTCCTATTAAAAAGCTTCTGCACAGCAAGAGGAACCACCAACACTGTGAAAAGACAACCTACAATGTGGGAAAAAAATTTCACCAGCTATTCTGCAGACAGAGGACCACTATATAGAATATAAAGAACTTTAAAAAACCAGCTCCCCCCAAATTTAAAGATCCAATCCAGAAATGGTTATCTGAAATAAAAAAAATATTTTTATGAAAGAAATCAACCGATAAGAGCAGTATTTGAAGTTGATTACTAAAATATCCTGACCTTCATACTTGAAGGAAAGCATGATGGTCAAGGTCAAGGGAGTGGAGATCACCCAAACATGACTTACTTCTTTGTATCCAAAGATGATGCGTCCATCCATAAGGAGAGTTGCCTGGAATGTGAAGCTTCCCAGGTTGTAATTATCCTGGAGATGCACGTGGTCCCACTGGACGACTAGTGCTGTCCCTAGTGTGAAAAAGAAGAAATGCAATGAGAAAAAATGCTAATCAATTCATAGGAGGATCAGTGTGGCTTTCAAAGCTAATAGTTGTGCTATTTCAATTTTGTGTGGACAGTTTGAATTCTGGTATTGAAATAGCATTTAGGATAGCTTTTAAAGGATTGAGTATTCTCTAAATATTTGGTAAAACTTTATCCTCATACTGAGGTTAATAGTGAGCCAACTCAGTGAGGGGGAGTCTTGCCTTAGGAATTTCATTAATGTTAATGTGTACTATCTGCTTAAATTTCCATGAACCACTTTCAAAACACAGCCCAAGTGGATTGAATGAATTTCAAATACTTTTGACAAATGCTAGGAAAGGAACATATTCAAAAAATTGAGGCTCACTTGTAAAGGACCTGAAAATATGTTTTCCACACTTAGAGAGTGACATTCTTCCACAGCGAAGAAGCTTCTTTAACACTAATGGGAATTTTCTTCTTTGCTTCACAAGGCTTGCATTTCTGTCTTTGTTGCATGGCTTCCAGGAGCTGCAAGGTAGTTTGAAGAGCCCTGGGCTAAGATTTCTGAAGCCCCCTTGAAGTGCACTGGGGTGAATCTGCAGGCTGCATGCCAAATTCTGGTGCCTCAATCTGTCAGTGTTTACTATGAAACTATTAACATGAAATGTAAGTTGAAAGTATCTTAATAGACAAATCACCAATGAACATTTATATTTTTTGTGTAACTGACCTTACATACTTTCTATACATTTAAAAAAAAATAAATCAGTCAAGGATTCTGCTTAGTTCTAAATGCTGAGTTTTCTCTTTGGTTAAAAAAAAAATCTTGTCAGGGCCGAAGGATTAGCTCAGTGGTCTGGGGCCTGCCTCACAAGCGCAAGGTCCTGAGTTCAATCCCTGGAAACCACATACAATGCTGGGTGTGGAGACTCATGCCCACCAGCAATCAATATCACTTACCACAGTGCCGGGCATGGTGGCTCATGCCTGTAATCCCAGCACTCGGGAGGCAGAGACAGGAGGATTGCTGAGTTCGAGGCTTGCCTGGACTACATAGTGAGCTCAGAGCCAGCCTGAACTACAAAGCAAGACCCTGTCTCAAAAAAAAAAAAAAAAAAATGTTGTCAAAAATTCATTGTTAAAAATGGGACACAGGACTACAGGACCAGAACTTACCTTCTGTAGTAGGAATGGGATTTAAAAAATAAATTACTGGGTCGGAGATTTAGCTCAGTGGTTCTAGCCTGCCTCGCAAACACAAGGTCCTGAGTTCAATCCCGGTAACCACATATAACAATATTGGGTGGGTGTGGTGACTCACACCCACTGGCAATCAGTACCACATACCACAAATGCTGGGCGTGGTGGCTCATGCCTGTAATCCCATCAATCGGGAGGCAGAGACAGGAGGATTGCTGAGTTCAAGGGTTGCCAGGGCTACATAGTAAGTGCAGGGCCAGCCTGAACTACAAAGTGAGACCCTGTCTCAAAAAAAAAAAAAATTACTATCATGTGGCAAAATATTTTCAGCAAGCATTTTGCACTATTAGTAATGTATAAACATTCTTGAATGAGTTAACAATTTTAGATATACTGTAAATTTAAATATTTTGAATATCCATTTGTGAATCTGTAAGGCATGCTGAAATATAGATAGGCCTTCCATTTCTCTGGAGGAAAAATTTAGACATTAAAACATGTTCTTGAACTTGATCTGGGTGCTTTTAACCACAGAAATATTATATATCTTGCCCAAGGAGCAGACCACAGGCTGTGCCTGTCATGGGCATCTCCATTTCTATATTACCAATCTCTTCTCTGGTATAGAAGCCTGGAACATAATCCTAGCTGGGACAAAATTGCCCTTAGTTTTGTAATTACAGGGCTTTCTGCACCTGAAATGACTCTAAACTTCTTTTGTTTGCTTACACATCTTCAATTCTCAATCCCCATGCCTCAGTCTCTGCCTCTTTCTTTATTTTCTCCCATAGCCTGGTGGATGCTGTGGAAGCAAGGGCCGACAGCAGAAGACCTAGTCTGAGTCTTGCCTCTGTGACCCTTCTGTGTAAGGACGGCCACAGCCAACCTGTGTACACCTGATCCCTCCTCTCCTCGCACAGGGGAATGACAGTCCTTGTGCTCAAGGGGGTTCTGCACTGAATACAAGAAAACAGTGAAAATGAGACCTCTACATAAGTTAGCCAAATATTTTAATGAAATTCCTGATGAAGCTATTCCTAACATTATAGTGTTAGTAGCAAGCTTTAAAAGACAACACTGTCAATGTTGTTATACAGTCTACTATAGTATAGCTCCTCCAACATTTGTGGATCTCAGTGCTCTTATACAATCCCAGCATAGAGACTGTTGAACATAAACATTTTCAATAAATTTTAAAATAAGCTAAGTGTTATCTATTCTGTGTTATCAAAGAATGAGTATTTCATGTTTCATCTTTTATTAACCATTTATGGAAACTAAAACTTTACATTAGGCAGGTGACTGGGAGTGGCCTTTAGAGATAAATATTTGTTCTGTCTGCTCCTCAGTATGTTTGTAATCAGTTCCTTACTGAAAATATTGCTTTTCAAGCTATGTGTAGTATGAAAAACAAATAGGTAAGTGGACCAGGAAGAGAGTATAGGACTAAAAGAAAACCATGTGTTGAACAACTAAATCTACATTTCCAAAGAGCTGGGTGGTCCACCTCTAGGATGTTTCTCTAAAGTTACTTAAGCACATCAATCAGACCACATGAGTTGGCTAAACCATGTTTCGGGGACAGAGTTCCCTTAACTATAATCAAATTATCTGATGAGTAACAGACATCAATTCTTTAGCTTCAAAGCAAAAAACAGAACTAGAATGAGAAAAAAAGAGCTAATGCCTTTTAAGGTCATTAACAACTCCAAACTTTCTGATTCTAAACTTGAATAGGGTTTTCTCATCACTGGTGAGAATTATATTGCATTCTTTATAAGCCATCAAATTATTTTTCTAGTAAAATTGGTTACTTTTACAGCTTTGCCATTTTTTGTGCATTAATATTCTGTGACTGGCTTAAATCACAAGCTATAACCTTTCAAAGCATCAACTCATTTAAAAAATCTACTGCTTTAATTCTTATAGAAATATTATTGTAAAAGAAATATTCTGACCTGCTGCTGTATTCTCTGGAGATGTTTTGCTTTTCTAAAATGCTGCTTCCCATCCTTAAGCATTCTGTTAATGGCCCTAACCGATCAATGTTGGGGATATTTCAGCAAGTTGTTGAAATGTGACTTTGTGAAGAGTGTTACTGTGTTGGAAAGTACTTCACTGATTAAAAAACATACTGAAATTACTTTTATTTCCATATTGTAGGAACTCAGTATTCCCAGTTATCATGACAAAAAAAACCATTTAATAAGGCAATTATGTAATTCTTTAGTATTGACACATTTATAATTCTTAGGAGTTAAAAAACTCATATATATATTTTATTCATTCATTCATTCATTCATTGAATATTTATTGAGGATCATATTTAGGTACCATGGCCAGGAACTGAGATCCAGGTGGAAAGATATGTATACAGCTTAAAAAAATTATTGAAATGAGAGTCAAGTTCAAAATTGAGCTCTCTAGGAAGAGAGTATATGAGAGAATACACAAGAAGAAAGTTACTAAAACGTATTTTATGATTCTGATGCTGATGCTGTAAAATCCTGTTCATCAGAATCCTGTGTTCACAAATTAAGACCCCGAGCACTGAATAAGTGAGCAGGTTTAGGAGACAATCAACTTTCACCGGATCATTTCTTAATTATTCAGAGCAGATTCCTGAGCACACATGGAATGTGCATCAAGTAGAGTTTTGGCTGCGTTTGTGCCTCAGATATATCTGCAATCTAGTTGTACATTCATGTCATTCCCTCCTTAGAAGCCAGAACCAAAATGGTGGGATACATCAGTCTTTAAAATTCTAGGTTTAAATAATTATTATGGCTAATATTTACATTTTTGATGTGATTCAGATTGCTTAAAATATATTATTTTTCACATGATTTATTTTCTCTACCAAAGCTAGAGTTTTCAATAAGATAATAGAGACCAAAAAAGAAAAAAGTATGCTTCCAAAACCTTGAATTTATCATTTGGACTTTATAAAATAATAATGATAATAATTATTATTAGTTAATAATATACTTGAGTATATTATTAGTATAACCAATACTTATTTTTGGGACACAATCTTCCTGAGTTTCTAAGTTGTCCAGGATGGATTTATTATTTTTTTATTAATTTTATCTTTATTGGTACATTGTATATACACATCATGATCACACTAAATATTGAAAATTTGTACCAGTATATGATACAATTTAATTCTCATTTCTTCCCATTCCCCTACCCACCCCGCAACCTCCCACCCCTAAATACAGAAACTTTGCAGGATGGATTTAAATTTGCTTTCCTGCCTCATCCTCTCAGAGTGCTGAGATTTTTATTTGGTTGTTAATGGCATTTAATGATGTATTTTAGGGTTTCTCTATTTTATATGGCCCCCAAATACAGGGATAGATTGTTGTCAGCACACATGGTACATCTTAACAGGATCTATTTCATATTTTGAAGTCAGAAAAAATTTATTTTCTAAAGCTTAGTTTGAATACTTTCTACTTTATATTTTTAAAAAGATGTATTCACCTAATGGACAACTAGAGGTCATAAGTTGTTAATATCATATAATATGCTACTTGCCTCCACTTAAAGATCAGAAGCAGCAAAATTGTACTCTTGTTGATTTTTTTTTTTCGGTACCAGGGATCAAACTCAGGCCCTTGTGCTTCCTAAGTAGGTGTGGTACCACTTGAACTAAATCCCTGGCTCCTAGGAAGGACTTTAAAAATAGGATATAGTAAATGCACTTGCTTTGCCCTGAGGTGTTATCTACAAAAAACTCTTTTAACATACTGTGGAAATGGTGTAAATAAATATTTATCACATGAATGAATGAATGAATGAAGAATGAATGACAAATGAGTGTCATCTGACCACATACTTTACAAGACCTCCTAACAACTATGAGTATTCATTGTTGCTTCAGATTTGGAATTTACAAATCTACTCTGGCCACCAACCCTCAAGAAAACCCCCAAATCGTACAGAAACATACAGGCTAATGAATACGCACCATTATCAAAATACCTGACTGTGGAATTTCTGGACACGCTGGGATCAAAATTTGCCATTAACGGCGCGATGTACTGTGTGGCTGTGAGCATTCGATGCACAACTTCTCCAGTGTATATGAAACCTAAAGTTAGGAAAACAGGACACACGGTAAGAAAAAGAAGCCCAGACAAAACTATTTTTAAAATATCTCCAATTCAAGGGCAGTCATATTTTGAAAATAAAATATCACAGCAATTTTATTTTTGAAAAGGGAAATAATGTCTCAGTGTCTGATTAATAATACTTGGCATGGATAAAGTAACAATTCTCAGGTAATTTGAAAGTACTCTGAAGTATGGGAGAATCAGAAGTCTATGATATGTACTTCTTGAATTGTGGGGAAAGTGACTATTGTCCAGAAAACAATAATGAGACTGAAAAATGGTAATATAGGATTATAAATAACTTAACATTTCTAATTTTCTATTATCAGTCTCATTATTTTGACATTAGCTATCATGAAAGTCCTTTGTACAAGTGAATTTATTTTCATGATATTTATTAGGACTATTTTAAACTGTGGATTTAGTGGAGCAAGTGCATTTTAGAAATGACACATGCTAAAGTACAGATAATGTTTTCCATTCCCTTTGTTTTTAACTGAAAGAGGGTTAAATACCTACAGCAAGGCTTTCAAATATCTCAGATTGCTCAAACCTTTATAACAGTAGAATCTTATTGAGAAGATAAGGTCTATATGTTTCCAGATAAGATGGTAAAATATTGACAATGCACAAATGCCTCACTATTTAGAGTTGTCAATGCCAGTCTATGCTGGTATTTGAATAATGAGAGAGAATTTACTATAGAGGACTCCAGCTTTGAATTAACTTTCAATAGCTCCTATGTTTCGACTCTAACCCATTTTCATTTATTCACAGTAGTTTATTTACTTTGTGGATTATCCATGACAAATTGTTAATCCTGTCTTGGCTCCTTGCCTCAGAGGGTCTTTAGTTGCCTGAAAGAATAGCCAGCTTAGGGAATGCTAAGTGATTTAAATATTAATCTATGAAATGCACAAGAATAAATATGCAAATGGTGCACACAGTATTATAAAATAAAGTGCAGAGCAAATTATTTGTGCTAATGTGATTATCATTAGGCAGTCACGAGTTAACTATCTGTGAGTGCTATTGATCATTTTTCTATTTTCATAAGAATTCATAAAACACAAGATTTCTAAGTCTCTTACAAAATTGTGTGATATTTAAATCTCAAAGTTGTATTATCTCCACTTATGATTTTATTTGCATATTGTGATGTTTTTTCTTCAAATTCTGACTGTGGTTTTAAAGTAAGCTATTTTAGAATTAAATCTGTAGTTATTTATATATTTAATAAATAATTTTTTATTTATTACAGAGGTCTTAAAAGTCTTATACTGGAAGACATTATGTCAATATGTTTATTGTTTCTATTATATTTCAGTCTAGAATTTGGGTCATACTCTTAATGTTCAAAGTTTAGTTCAAAGTTTACCACAGCTTTAAAATTATAAACATAAACTATTTTGGGGGCTGTCATTTATTTCTGTTCATATCTTCACCAGCAAGCATTTAAAATTTCATCCTTAAATTGATACAAAAATTACATGGATGAAATCTTTAAGTCAAATGTTTGAATTGCCCTGTGACTGAGTTCTTTCAGCACCAGGTGCTGATGGCCTTTCTGTGAACCTCTATGGACTAAGAGAAGATACTATTTAACATGGAGGACAGACGATTGTCATTCAAGGCAGAATGATCATTTTAAATCAGTGCCAGCCAGACTCATTCTCCAAAAAACACCTAAAGAAAGCAGTACAAATTCCTAGAAATAGTGACAAAATTAAATGATATCAGACACTTAATTCTTATTCCTTTTTCATTGCACAGTTTTTTGATTGACACATAATACTTGCATATATTTTGGAATACCATGGAATATTTTGATTCCTGACTATGCTGTAGTGAACAATGATCAGCGTGGAAAAACTAGCATACCCATTCCCTTAAGCATTTATCATATTTGCATATTGAGTGTATTTAAAAATCTTGATCTGACTACTTGGAGATAGACAACGCTTTCATGTGTTGTTCTACAGAGCACCAGAATTTCATCCTTCTACGTGGCTGGAACTTCATGTTGACCAGTCTCTTGCCATCTTCCCTTCAGCCTTCTCTTCTCAGTCACTGGAAATCACTGTTCTACTCTCAACTTCTCTAGATCAACTTCTTTAGATTCTTCCTATATAACTATTATTGCCCTCATTCTTTCAACAGAGATTCCCTAAGATGTTTTTCTTCTATTCTCTGTTGCCCAATTTTCAGATCATAAGGACAACTATCTGCTGCTCCCTTTGTGCAGGAAGAGTTTTCCAAGAATACAATCACTCATATTTCCAAAGGGAAATTTCAGTGTTTCCAAAGAAATAAGTTAAAATACAGGAGAACTTATAACACTAAGAGTTATAGTTATGGTTTCCGATATTATAACATTCCTATAAATTATAACTTCTATTGCTGTATTGTAGTTGTTGTAATTATAATGAATGAGCAACAGGTATTGCAATTAGTAACATGCCTGCCATTACTGTTACTATTACCACTGTTAATAACACCCCTGCCCCTAAAAATGTGAAAAACAATTCTAGGATGATAAAAGCCCACTATCCTAAATATAGGCTATAGTTTGCTAATCTAGGACTTATTTGTTTTTTGGGCCATAATAAATACTGATTTTTCTCAATATCTTTGATAAGAATTCTGGTAAGTTCTTAACACTTAATTATGTCCATGGGTTCTATTTAGCTCTTAAATTTTGAGAAGTTTTTAAAAAATACATTTCAGCAGTAGGTAAAAAACTGAGTGGAGAGAAACAAGCTTACTGGAAGGAGAAATGCAATTAACTGTTGAATAATAACCAGTTATGCAAATTAATGCAAGAAAATTTTCCAGAGCTTTAAAGGCATTCTGAGTGACTAATACTCTAATTAGACATGTACATCTTTACTTTGGCTGCCCTGGGCATGCCTAGTTGTAGAGAAATACAGTTCATCTTTCTGGTTTTTCACGTTTTAGGCAAATTTAAACAATACATTTTAATTATTTTCTTCAAAGTTTTTGTACCCATTTGAGTAGCTAAATGTAAAATAGCTTCGCTTATAATGTACTTCTAGTATTTATGGCAATCATCTATCTAGTAAAATAGAGAAGTCATTACTATCCAGATAACTTAGGACTCAGAATAATACCTTCATTTAAAAACAAACAGGTTTTTCTCTTTGAGCCTCAAATAATACCTAACATATTCCCTTGTAAACCTAGGGTCCAGTTCTGAGTTCATTTGTAATCAACATCTTCTATCTTGTAACTTGACAGATCTCCTGGGATGCTTCAGTACATGGTTCGGAGTTAACTGAAGAATCTGATTTTAAACATCTAAATCTCCTTTGTGTCACTTAGAGGCTCTTTTACTTTAGATTCTGTTAAAAATATATCTCACTCACTGATTATCCATTTATTAATTACAATATTAAAGGTTTTAAATTATGATACATAGGTATTGTGAACTTTATAAATTACTAATCTAATCAAAGTGATTATTAACAGATCAAATAGCATGAAATATACATTATAAGGATTTGGAAAACAGATTCCTTTGTTTTGCATCAGAAAAAAATACTGTGATGATAATCATAATAATTTATAAAGGCCATAAAATATATTACTTTCATACATTTATACTTTACTATTACCATAATTTTAAGAAGAAAGATGATGGTGTGTTACTTACACTGGTCACATGAAGTATTTAATTAGACTGGATAATTTGCCCAAAGACACAAAACTAAGTTCTGGGATTCTGCACAGTATGTTTTAGAACTCTTTAGGAGTACAACAATATGCCGTGTATTATTGGGGACAGTAAATTGGGTGGCATTCTTTTTTCATTTCTTGAAGTCATGTTTAAGACCACCGTAATATAAATACTGAAAACTCTCAAGTTAAAAATGCCCTAATAAGATTTCTTAGAACTATGTATCCTTCCCCACTGAATTTTATGATCATTCAAGGATGTTAAGGAGGAAAAGATTTGTCTTTTCTGTGTGAGTATTTTAGTAGTATCTGTACCTTAGAGCACAATGAGAATCACTCAAATCCTGATACTTTTTTTTAATTGCCACAGACTCTAATCTTTTCATCAGAAGATAGAATAAATATGTTTAAATTAAATATGCTAAACTAAGATTAATCTTTTTGATTCTAAGATTCAAGTTGGTCACAACAACAGTTTTGTTTTCTTGTTCCAGGATGGACCAGCACCAGTTTACCTACATACACCCCAAATTCAGACAGATATCAATGGACCCAGTTACCAGGCTCACCCCAGAGAACCCTGTTGGTATTCAACCAAACTCTACAGACCCAGGCTCCATGACACAAGTTTTATACCTGCAATTATGGAGCCAGGCACCAAGTGTGTTCTGTAAATATGTCTAAATTTAAAAATGTTTAAATTTAAACCTACCAAACAATGCTGAAATTGATGTGAGAATCACATATAATTTGAGCAGTTATTTTATGGTAGAATCAAATTATTTCCTAGTGGCTGACTAATGTACTTAATCTGTCCCTCAGTTCTCTTTTTTTTATTATTACATGTTCCCAAAATATAATGAATGCACTTGTTTTGGGGAGCTGAAACATTTACTGACATATACAATGCACATCTTACTCCTTTTTTATTTCCTTCTATAAGTACAAATTAGAGAAAATTGAACTGATCAGTTGGTTTTCTGCAAATTTCTGTTTTTAATACTCTTCTTCCATGCTTTTGCTATAAAATAATACCAATTTTTATACTTACAGGTATTTTCTGTCTTGTATATACTGATTCAGTGTATACTTAAAATAGGATGTTTATGACTTTAAAACTATACTTCAGACCTGAATGCCTACATTATATTTGTCTGAATTATTCTTGCTTAGGGTAAGGTAGACAGTTTAATTTATGATTAAGTTCAAGGAAATGGATTCCTTGTTGTCCACAGATATTAGCTTGATTTACACTTGTATGGAAAAAGCACCTTGTAAAAACATTAACCCCCTATTGGTTGCAGATGATTGTTTCATTTAATTGGAAGTGTCGTAGTAATAAAAGAAGCATGAAGAGGTTATAATTGCCTGTGAAACATTCTATAAAAGTTTAATGTGCAAGGGGATACATAAAACATTCTATTTCAACATCTTTCTGTTGATGTTTCTGACCCCAGAGGCAAGATTGGAGTCAATCCAAATGCCTGTAGGGCACTGAACAATTTTAATTAAAGGCTACTTTTAGCATACAAATGACAATAGTATATATCACCTTTGTCATCTTTGTATTGACATGTACTGTGATCTCTACATATTAGTAATACAATAGACCTGAAGTTAATGGAAAAGGACTTGGAGAACAGATTCCTCTTTCTGAGTTTTCATTAACCTCATTCAGGATGCACTCTACTATTTCCATTCATGGTAGGCTGACTGATTTAACTGGGTGCTGTTTGTGGTTATTGTTCTGTCAACTGTTCAGTGTTGGTGGTGAACAACTTAACATTGCCTGAGCACCATAGTGAGCTCAGGGCCAGCCTGAACTACAAAAGCGAGACCCTGTCTCAAAAAGCAAAAAAAACAAAAACAAAAACAAAAACAAACCAAACAAATACAGTCTGAGCATAATTAACTTATGTTTGTACAAATTTTTTAAGTTATAGTATATTATATGCTATAAAACATCCTATTTAAGAAAAATGCTTACTTGTAATTTAGTCAGTGTTTTAAAACAAAACCATGTGTAACAGGCTAATTTGAAAATTAAAAGTTATGGTAAATTATCTGGCAAAATGATTGTCTAGTTAGCTATAACTATACAATGACAGGTTTCAAGTGACAGGCTGCCTTTGGACACAGTTCACTGGGAGGATGTTGGTTTATACATGCAATCTAGACAACTGATAGAAAGAAATACTAAAATTTATATGTGCTTACTAACCACTGGCTCCCAGGAGAAAAAAAATGCCTTATAATAATGTTAATCACCTAATATTTCCCTTTACAATTTCAAGCAGCTATTAAATTGAAATACAGCAAGGATATCATTCATAATATTAAAGACATATGCCTGGGTTCCTAACAGGCAACCTTTAATATTATTGATCATCAATCATTTTCCTTTTTAATTTTAACCAGCTGTAAAGGTAAAAATACTAAATATATTTGATGTACTATCTATCTATCTATCTATCTATCTATCTATCTATCTATCTATCTAAATGTTAGGTATTTCTCATATCACAGACTTTTTGGCATAAGGCATAATTGGGGATTACACACCAAAAACCCCTCCATTTTCCTAGAAAAATGAGCAAAATGTGGCAACTTGGTTATCTACTGCAAATTCTGTTTCTGAAAGTACAAATATATTCAGTACCTCTCCCTAATACTAGAAGAGGAAATAAGTGTACAGATGAGGCAAGAAAGATAGATAATAAGTATTTCATACTTTCCTCATCCATTTTCATTTGGAACTAATAACAAAATTGTTGCTTTTAGTTTCTCTTTTTCTATTTTGTGCCTCAAAGAATAAAAAAAGTGAGTGTAAGGAGTTGATAGTTAACTCATGTTAATTCAACAGTTCCCTTCCCCATCCTTTCACTTGATCTTAGCCAAAAGGCGGAGAAGCGATCCCCATTCTTTCAAATGCTTCTCACCTTTAGGACTTCTAAATTCACATTCAGACTCAGGCCAGAAATGGAGGGCCTGAGAGTTACATAATGCACACTCAATGGCTTCTCATACTTGCCTTGAGCTGATCTCTTTTGTTTGGAAAATCACACTTATCTCCTCTTCAGGTAGATACAGGTACTATTTCAAAAGCTTTAATCATATAGGGACAATAATGTCAGCAACACATGCAGAATATAAGTTTTCCATGCTTATTAGTCTTAGAAAAATTAAACTGAACAACTCTTTTTGGATAGAGTGTACCTTCAAAAGGATTAAGGGATTCATGTCCAAGATTATAGTTCTGGGGTGAAGCATAGAACTAAGAGGACACATTGAAAAGGGTAGGATAGATAACTTGTTACCCATGTTAACCTTTGCTAAAGTTTACATAGCAAAGGAGAACAAGTTGAACACTCACCAACAAAGCTCATATCAGTGAATGCTAGCAAATTCTAGCATCAGAGGGCTTCTTGCAGACCCAGATTCCACAATTTGTTCAAACTTCAGGCCTAAGATTAATCTTTTTGATTCTAAAATTCAGGTTGGTCACAGCACCAATTTTGTTTCCTTGTTCCAGGATGGACCAGCACCAGTTTACCTACATACACCCCGAATTCAGACAGATATCAATGGACCCAGTTACCAGGCTCGTCCCGGAGAACCCTGTTGGTATTCAAACTCTACAGACCCATGTTCCATGACACAAGTTTCATACCTGCGATTATGGAGCCAGGCACCAACCAAGTGTGTTCTGTAAATCTGGCTTCAAGTCTGCATTCAGTTCCAATGCTAAAGTTTAGATTAAGAATCTCCCCCAAGGGCTGCAGATTTAGCTCAAGTGGTACTGCACCTACCTTGGAAGTATAAGGGCCAGAGTTTGATCCCCGGTACTAAAAAAAAAAAAAAAAAAAAGAATGCCCCCTAAGAGCCTCATGCACTTAACTCTCCTTTTCTCTTTGTGATTTGTGATTACCATGCCATTCCTGCAATGAGATCAGATAATTATGCAGTTCAAAGTTGATCCAAAAGACACCCAGGTACCACAGCTATTGTGCACCCAAGCACTGGTCTCACCTACCCACTGAGCCAGGCAATCAGCCTAGGCCACCAACAAGAAGCCCTCTGACAGCTTCCAATAGCCAGAATTTCTGAGTAAGTGCAAGGGTAAGAAATGCACATTTCTTCAAATTCCCAGATACTGATGCACTGCAATAAAGATCATAAATAATTTGGTAAATATGAGACCATCAAAGTAATCAAATAAAAGACCATAACAAACCTTAAAGAATTGAAGAGCTATAAAATGTCTGAAAAATGAATCAAAATAATTATGAGTAAACTGAGAGGATACAAATAAACAAATAAAAGATATCACAAAAGTAATAGATAAAATGAGAAATTTATCAGACAAAACCACAAGAAGAACAAAAAAGAAATTCTAGAGCTAAAGAAAAGATTGATTAAATCAAAAATTTTCAAAAACATTTAAAGAGCAGAGTCCAGAAAGCAGGAAACAAAATCTCAGAAAGTTTCCAGATATGTCATGTAAGTTATCCAATCAGAAGGAGAAAAAAAGAATGAGGAAATCCAAAAAAACTCATGGAACACCATGAAGCAACCAATATACACATTTGGGAGTTTCAGAAGGAAAAAAGAAAGATAACCAAACAATGCTTATAATGGCAAAAAACTGTCCAAACTGAAGGAAGAAACATTCAGATTCACGAAGCCCCAATAAACCCAAGTAGATTAAATTTAAAAAGGTCGTCACCAAGATTAAGTATGAAAAGGTCATCACATGATTCAATTCTAAAAATGAAAAAAAAATGTGAAGATAACAGAGAAAAACTACTCATCACATATAAGGGAATACTCATCCATTTATTAGTAAATTTCTCAGCAAAAACTTTGTGAAGCCTGGGCAAGTCAGATATCTTTTGAATATTGAAGAAAAACACTCGTTTTCAAGAATGTAATACTGGGAGGGCCGCCCACCGGCACACTGTATCCCAGAGTGGCGAGGACTCGGCTACCAGGCATCATCTGTTTCAGGGGGACTGAGGGCTGCCCACTGGCCCACTGTACCCCGGAGCTGTGCAGTGAGGAGTCAGGTATGGACCTTGGGCACCATTCTCACCACGGAGGGTTGAGGGCCTCCGCCCAGCCCCAACCCCACCCCAGAGCTGCTTTGTGAGGACCCAGGTCCTAGAGGAGCCGGAGCCATCTCCTGTGTCCCTCCACAGGAGGCGTGCTCCTAAAGCCACACTGAGAGACCAGGCAAAATTAAAATAAAAGGGGGGGGGTGGTGGATCTAGCTTCTATTTTGCCATCTACTCCTAGATCCCTCTATTCACCTCTTGTCCCCACATCCTCTCCTATCTTCCTGTCAGAAGCAATACTCAGAAGTAAAAGATTCTTAGGCTGCCCTATTTCTTCTTCTGCACTATTATAAGAAAGTGTGCAAAAGCCTCCAGCGGTCTTACAGCATACAGTGCGTACTGTTGTACATATGGCCTTTTATCCTCTATTACCTGCTGGTATATATGAGGTTATAGGGTATAGGTGATCTTTATAAATCTGCTAACCCTATTTCATTCTCCTCCTGCCTCACTACCTCCCTGATTCTCCAGTGACCTTTTATCCCCAAAGGGTTCGGGGGGTACATTTATGATCTGTATGTTGTATACACATTACTGATTAATTCTAAATTCTGGCATATAGACATAGAGGTAACTCATAAGCTCAAAGTCTCCAGAATAAAATTTAACAAAACTTTTTATCTTATTTACTGTGTTTAATACTGATATTGGCATTTATTGTTTTATTATGGTAACAAACATGATGTGATTGTTCTGCTCAAATACCTCTCTCCCATGATGTGTTAGAACTGAGAACTCTCAAGGGTCATTAAAGATTCAAGGAAGACCCCCCCCAGGAAAGTGCCACATCCAAAGGGCCCCAGATAATAGAAAGAGACCTGCAACAAACATTGCCCTGTCATCAGGCAAAGAAGAGCATTAATAACAATGAAAGAGTAGAAATGAGAAAATACACACACACAAAAAAACAGACACAAAGATCACCACCACAGGGAAATTGAGAGAAAAGGGAAATAGGGCAAACTGAAACTCAAACACCAGGACTCTTGGAGATGGTAACTAAAGCAGAACAAGTAAAATGGAAATCAGAACTCATCTCTGAGATCAAAACAGGGATACTGTCCACAGTAAAAGACATCATTAAAGAAGAGATCAGTGAGATGATAGAATCCAAGAAAGCAGAAGCAATGGAACCTTTTAAACAGCTTCAAGCAGAACTCCAGGGAATGATGAAGGAGAATGAAAGCTTGCGCAGTAGGATGAATGAAGCAGAGAACCGAATCTCAGACCTACAGGACAGCATAGCAGCCAGCGAGCAGGAAAGGTATAATCTATGGAAAAGAGCAAGGGACCATGAGAAATCAATTCAACAGCTTCTAGATGACTCAAAGAAAAATAATATAAGACTGATTAGAGTCACTGAGGAAGCAGGAGACAGTGTAAAAGACATAACAAAGCTACTGTCAGAGATAACAACAGAAAACTTCACAGGAAAAGAAATAGACATACTGATAAATGAGGCCTATCGGACTGCAAAACACCGTGACATACAAATATCTACACATAGACATATAATTATCAAGGTTCCAGATGCACAACAAAAGAATGAAATACTGAAAGCAGTGAGAGAAAGGAAGAAGATCACCTACAAAGGGAAGCCCATTAGGATCACAGCAGACTTTTCAACACAAACACTCAATGCAAGGAGAGCATGGAGAGAAGTATTTCAAGCATTGCAGGAAAACAACCTCGAACCTAGACTGTTGTATCCTGCAAAACTATCCTTCAGAATAGACGGGAAAATAAGATACTATCACGATAAAGAACACCTGAAAAACTTCACAAATATGAAACCTGCACTCCAAAACATCCTAAAGAACATCTTGGAAAAAAAAACACAGAAAATTCCATACCCACAAGACCTGTGAGAGTGAATTCATTGGGGCAAACAAGAAACTAAATAGAAAAGGGGAAAAGCAAAGAAGAAAAGAACCGAGAACAGGGAAACATGGCAGCTGTGAATATGTCCACATCAATAATAACCATTAATGTCAATAGACTCAATGGGCAAATTAAAAGACACAGACTAGCAGATTGGATCAATAAGCAAGATCCTACAATCTGCTGCATACAGGAAACACACCTAATTCAGAAGGAAGCCCACAGACTGAAAATAAAAGGTTGGAAAACAATCTTCCATGCCACTGGAAACAGCAAAAAAGCAGGAGTGGCTATCTTGTTTGCAGATAAAATAGATTTCAAACCCAAACTGATTAAAAGAGATAAAGAAGGTCACTATATTCTCATACAGGGAACTATCCAAGAGAAAGAAATAACAATCATAAATATTTAAGGCAGTGAACTCTAATGCACCCAACTATATAAAACAAACATTACTGGACATAAAAAACCAGTTATCCATGAATACAGTAGTAGTAGGGGATTTTAATAGTCCATTGTCACAAATTGACAGATCAACTGGACAATCAATAAGAAAATACTTGAGCTAAATCAAACTTGAGCAAATGTACTTATTAGATGCCTACAGAATTTTTCACCCTTCAAAGTGAGAATATACCTTCTCAGCTGCTCATGTATCATTTTCCAAAATAGATCACATTCTAGTCCATAGAACAAGCTTAAGTAGATGGAAAGGAATCGAAGTTATCCCCTGCATACTATCAGACTATAGTGCCTTGAAACTGGAGCTGAATAGCAGAAGAAATTCCAAGATCCTCATAAACTCATGGAAATTGAACAACACTCTGTTAACCAACCAATGGGCCACAAAAGAAATTAAAGAAGAAATTAAACAGTTTCTACAACTAAACGACAACCCCAGCACAACATACAGGAATCTATGGGACACAATGAAAGCAGTTCTGCAAGGAAAATTCATAGCAATGAATGCCTACACTCAGAAAATAGAGCAAATTGAAATAAACAATCTAATGATGAACCTCAGACAAGTAGAAAAAGAGAAGCAAAACAAACCCACAGCAAATACTAGAGAGGAAATTATAAAGATCAGAGCAGAAATTAATGCAATAGAGACAAAGAGAACAATACAAAGAATCAATGAATCAAAGACTTGGTTCTTTGAAAGGATAAATAAGATCGACAGATCCTTAGCCAAACTTATCAAACAAAGGAAGGAAAAGGCTCAAATTCATGCTATAAGGAATGAAAATGGGGAAATCAGCATAGACCGAGAAGAAGTCCAAAGGATAATAAACACATACTTTGAAAATCTATACTCCAAGAAGATGGAAAAATCTAGAAGAAATGGATAGATTCCTAGACACATATGAACTTCCAAAGCTGAATGAAGAGGCTATAAAAATGTTAAGCAACCCGATATCAATCTGGGAAATTGAAAATGTAATAAAAAACCTACCAACAAAGAAAAGCCCTGGTCCTGATGGCTTCACTGCTGAATTCTACAAAACTTTTAAAGAAGAGTTAATACCAGTACTTCTCAATCTCTTTAATGAAATTGAAAGGGAAGCAGTACTCCCCAAATCATTCCTTGAAGCGACCATCACCTTGATTCCAAAGGCAGAGAAAGATCCCACCAAAAAAGAAAACTACAGGCCAGTCTCTCTAATGAACATTGATGCAAAAATCCTCAATAACATACTGGCAAACAGAATACAGAGAGTTATCAAGAAAATCATACACCCTGATCAAGTCGGAATTATCCTAGGGATGCAAGGCTGGTTCAACATACGTAAATCAATCAATGTAAC
>PVIC010009901.1:31173-44631 GCA_004025085.1 Thryonomys swinderianus
GATGCAGAAAAAGCATTTGACAAAATCCAACACCCATTTATGATCAAAACCCTACAGAGAATTGGAATCGATGGACTTTATCTCAATTTAATACAAGCTATTTATGAGAAACCAACAGCCAGCATCATACTCAATGGGCAAAAACTGAAACCTTTTACACTAAGGTCAGGAACAAGACAAGGATGCCCGCTGTCACCACACTTTTGTTCAATACAGTACTGAAAACATTAGCCATAGCAATCAGGCAGGACAAAGATATAAAAGGAATAAAGATAGGTAAGGAAGAAGTTAAGGTGTCATTATTTGCTGATGACATGATACTCTATCTAGAGGATCCTAAAAACTCAACGAAAAGACTGCTAGACTTAATTACCAAATTTGATAGTGTTGCTGGATACAGGGTCAATGCTCAAAAATCAACAGCCTTTGTGTACACAAACAATAGACTCACTGAAAGAGAAACTGGGGAGTCAATCCCTTTCACACTAGCACCCAGAAAAATGAAATATCTAGGAATCAACCTAACAAAGGAAGTGAAAGACCTCTACTCTGAAAACTATAGGACTCTGAAAACTGAGATAGAAAAGGAAACCAGAAAATGGAAAGCTGTCCCTTGTTCCTGGGACGGGAGAACCAACATCGTCAAAATGGCTATACTCCCACAACTATTATACAGATTCAATGCAATTCCAATTGAAATTCCAACAGTACACTTCACAGAGCTTGAGAAAATCATCCAAAAATTCATTTGGAAACACAAGAAACCTAGAATAGCAAAAGCAATTCTAAGCAACCACGACATGGCAGGGGGTATTACAATCCCCAATTTAAAACTACTATAAAGCTGCTGCGAGAAAAACTGCATGACACTGGCAAAGTAACAGACCTGAGGACCAGTGGAATAGATTAGAAGATCCAGAAACAACTCCAGATACACTAAGACACCTTATCTTTGACAAAGGAGGCAAACGTCCCCAATGGAGGAAAGACAGCCTCTTTAACAAATGTTGCTGGAAAAACTGGACTTTAGCCTGCCAAACGCTAAAGCTAGACCTATCTCTTTCACCATGCACAAAACTAAACTCACAGTGGATACGAGACTTAAATATTAAAACAGAAACAATAAGCCTGCTGGAAAACAGGCTAGGTAAAACTCTTGGAGAATTGGCTTAGGCAGAGAGTTTATGAATAAAACCTCTATAGCACAAGAACTAGCAGAAAGAATCAACAAATGGGATCTCATTCTACTGAAAAGCTTCTGCACAGCAAAAGAAGTCACTGGCACTGCTAAAAGACAACCACATCATGGGAAAAAATCTTTACTAGCTGTTTATCAGACAAAGGGTTATTATCTACAATATATAAAGAACTCAAACAGATCAGCCTCCCCAAGTTTAAAGACCCAATTCAAAAATGGGTGTCTGAAATAAATAGATACTTCTCAGAGGCAGAAGTCAAAGCAGCCAAGAAGCATATGAAGAAATGTTCAACATCACTGGTCATTCGAGAGATGCAAATGAAAACAACACTGAGATTTCATTTCACTGCACAAAGAATGGCTGCTATCACAAAATCAACCAATAATAAATGCTGGCGTGGCTGTGGGGAAAAAGGAACCCTTCTCCACTATTGGTGGGATTGCAGACTTGTGCAACTATTGTGGAGATCCGTGTGGATATTTCTCAGCAAAGTAGGACTAGGGGTCCCATTTGACCCTGCTATCCCCCTGCTAGGAATATACCCAAAAGAATTTTAAAAAATCACATTGGAAAGACAGATGTACACCCTTGTTCATAGCAGCTTAGTTCGTGATAGCTCAATCTTGGAAACAACCCAAATGTCCATCAACTGGAGAATGGATAAAGAAGATGTGGTTTTTTTATAAAATGGAGTATTACTCTGCCATAAAGAATGACAAGATTGATCAATTTAGGTGCAAATGGAGACTCCTGGAGTATATACTAATAAGTGAAATCAATAGATCACAGATAGGCAAATTCCGGATCTTCTCTTTGACATGAACACCTGTAGATGCAAATGAGCTCTAGAAAGTATGACAGCTTTTATAGAGTGGGAAATTTCCATAGGAAATTTCATGTGGGAATGTGATGAGGGGAAGGAATAAATATGATACAGAAAGAAAATAAAAGAGCATGTATAAAAGGGGTGAGGAGGTCTGGGTGGGTAGGGACATGGATAAAAATGAGAATGAACTTGTGTCATATACTGGTACAAATTCCCCAATGTTATACATGATTTTGAGATGTATATAAATTGTACCAATAAAAAATTCAATTCCAAAAAAAAAAAAGAATGCAATACTGTCCAAAACTAAACCCTGTAACGACATACAATGTTGGTCTGGTGGGTGTGAGTCATCACTACCACATACCACAGTTCTGGGCGTGGTGGCTCATGCCTGACATTCCAGCACTGGGAAGCAGAGACAGGAGGATTGCTGAGTTTGAGGTTTGCCTGGGCTATATAGTGAGCTGCAGGCCAGCCTGAACTACAAAAGAGATCCTGTTTCAAAAAAAAAAAAAAATTCTAGGAGAACAGAAACCAGAAAACAAAATTAAAATTGTAAGAAAAAAAGTTTTTCAAGTTGAAAGGATACTTACAACATGAAAACAAATAGAAAGATAAAACAAAAAGCCAGAATGGAGGTAAAATCAGCCACTCTCAATAATGGTACTTTTCAAACTAGTGTAAGAGAAGATAGATATGTTAAATAAATATAATTATAATAATTCACTAATAAAAATATAAAAGATAAAAACTATGAAGTCAGTTATGGAAAATATGCATGAGAGGAGAAGTTAAAGCACACATTTTAATATGGGATAAAAGTTTGTATTAGTCTAGAATAAATTGCTATAACTTAGAGATGTTTTAAGCCTCAAAGTATTTATAAGGAAAAATTGCTCATAGATACACAGAAAATAAGCAAAATAGAATTAAATCATACCACCCACCCAATCAAGTAAGAAAGGCGGTCAACAAAACAGGAAGGAAGAAAGAACAACAAACTATTTAGAAAATAATTAACAAAATGGCAAAAATTAGTCTTTCCTATTAATAATTATTGTCTATGAGTTATATTCTCTAATCAATAGATGCAGATTTATGGTGCCTACAAGAAACCTTTCTTTTCAGAACACACATAGGCTGAAAGTGAAAGACTGAGAAAAGATATTCTACACAAACAATAACAAAGGGGAGTGCTACTGGCTATACTTACATCAGAGAGAAGACAATTTAGGTTCAAAACTGTCACAATAAGCAAAGAAAATCACTGTATTATGATAAAGGGGTAAATTCATCAAAAGATCATAACATTTACATGTCCCTAACACCGGACATCTAAATATATAAGGCAAATATTTTTTTTGAGACATGGTCTCGCTTTGTAGTTCAGGCTGGCCCTCAGTTCACTATGTAGCTCAGGCAAACCTCACACTCAGCAATCCTCCTGTCTCTGCCTCCTGAGTGCTGGGATGTCAGGTGTGAGCCACCTTGCCCGGCATCTGTGGTATGTGGTATTGATGGCTGGTGGGTGTGAGTCACCACGCCCAGCACTGTTTGTGGTTACTGGGGATCGAATTTAGGACCTTGCACTTGTGAGGCAGGCGCTGGCACCACTGAGCTAAGTCTCTGGCCCTATAAGGCAAATTTTAACATTCCTTTCAATAGTAGCATAAGACACATTATTTTCATGTGCACATGGAACATTCCCTAGACTACAAGGGTTAATGCACCAGGATTATTGGCCTTAAGACTTACTTACTGGGATTTACTTATGTCTGCTTGGTGCTATGGGATCTTCAATTACAGAGATTATTATGGATAACTGTCCTGTCTTAGGCATGGTAAGATTTTGGATGAGAAAGCTTGGGACTGCCCTGTTTTATACATGCTAGGATTATGGGTGTGAAAGCTTGGTGTCAAATAAAGGTCCTGTGAGCTCCTGGGATTAGCCTTTTCTGTTTGTACTATATTTGGCCTTCTGCTGCTGCTGCTCATAGTAGCAAGTATGCAGCCTGTGCTCAGGCCTTTTCTCAAGGTTCCCATTGTGTTGTGTGTTGTTTGTTAACCCTTTTGCTGTGGGACTCACAGGGGACTGGAGTTCACCATGAGGGTTCTGGCTGTGTCCTCTTCCCCTGTCTCCCACAACAGAAAATGTGAGCAGAACAATAATAATTAAAGATACTGAATCAAGAGTCAAAACTTCAAAGATAAGTCCAGCTCCTGATGGTTTCATTGCTGAATTCTACTAACCAGTTTAACTTCCAGCTTCAGCAGTAGTCAAGAAAGAAAAAATCACACAGAAAGAAAATTGTCTCTGGTATTAACATGACTATATATATATATATATATATATATATATATTCTTAAGACCTCATAAAAACTGTACAAATGAAAAAACAAATTCCATAAAGATACAAGATACAAAATCAACATGCACAAATCACGTTTCTATACACTGACAATGAACCACTCAAAACAGCAATTTAAAAATCATTTTCAATCCTCTGTACTGCAAAAAAAAAAAAATCATATTCTGGGTCAGGGATTTAGCTCACTGGTTCTGGCAACTGCATTGCAAGCGCAAGGTCTGGAGATTCATCCCCGGTAACCACATACCACAATGCTGCACATGGTAACTCATATCCACCAGCAATCAGTACCACACAACACAGTGCCAGGTATGGTGGCCCACACCTGTAATCTCAGCACTTAGGAGGCAGAGGCAGGGGGATTGCTCTGAGTTGGCTACTTAGTGAGCTCAGGGCCAGCGTGAACTACAAAGTGAGACCCTGTCTCAAAAAAAAAAAAGTCATATTCTGTAGCATTAAAAATATTTAGATAGGATTATTTTAATTCCTTTTTGCAGCTCAGTTTGTGATAGGTAACTTTTGGAAACAACCCAAATGTCCATCAACTTGAGACTGGACAAAGATGTGATTTTTCTATAAAATGAAGTATTACTCTGCCTTAAGGAATGATAAATCTGAGTCATTTATACTCGAATGGATGTACCTTCAGGACATACTCTTACATGAAACAAATTGGCCACAGGTGTGTAAATATCATATCTGTTCTCTGGTATGAGAAACCAAAGACATTAATGAGTTCTAGAATGTATGATGGATATTGTGAAACAAAATATTCAAAGGGAAACATGGTGGAGGGGTGAGTAATGAGGGGTAAAGAAAAATGTAATGGTAATAAAAAAAGGGAAACAAAGGCTATGTATTTAGGGGGTGGAGGGTTGTGGACTGGGTAGGGGAATGGGCAAAACTGAGAATTAAATCATGTCATATACCGGTACAAATTCCCAATATTGAGTGTGATCATGATGTATATATACAATGTACCAATAAAGGTAAAATTAAACTAAAAAAATAGATTAAAATCCAACTAAGGAGAGGAACTTATATACTGAAAACTAGAAAGCATTGATTAAAGAAATTGAAAACACAAAAGAATGACATTCTGTGTTTATAAATTGAAAGAATTAAAGCACTTCAAATGTTCAAATCACATACAGCAATCTCTGGTTTAAATTCAACTACTCTCAAAAGTCATTTTATCATAGAAATAGCTAAAAAAAAAAAATCTTACAATTTATATAGAACCAAAATGGATCCAGAACAGCCCAAAAAATGTTGAACAAGATGAGTGAAGATGGAGGTATCACATTACCTATTCCAAAATATAATACAAAGGTGGAGTGTAATTGTGATGTGTGTATACAATGTATCAATAAAATGTACCAATAAAAAAACAACAAAGCGACAGTATTCAATGGATAATGGTACTAACATGGAAACATTTAATCCAAAAATAAAATAAAGTTCCTGAATTAAATCCTCTTATTTATATTCATTTGATCTTCAGCAAAGTTGTCGATGGCACACAGTGGGAGAAAGGGCATGCTTTTCAATAAATGATGCTAGAAAAACTTCATAACAACATGTAGAAGAATAAAATTGGATCCTATCTCATGCCACATACAAAGATCAATGTAAAACAGATTAAAGACCTAAGTGTAAGAACAGCTAGTGTAAAACTACTTCAATAAAAAATTGAAGAAAGCTTCTTGACATTGATCTTGTTACTGATTTTTGGGTTAAAAGCAAAAATAGGCAACTGGAATTGGATCAAGTGGAAAAGTTTCTTCTGCACAGGAAATCTGCTAAACAAAGACAAATCTATAGAACGTTTGCAAACCATGTATTTGTCAAGATATCATATCCAAAATATAGTATATTCAACTCAATGAAAAGAAAATAAATAATTAAAAAAGTTAGCATAGGACATGAACAGACATTTTCAAAAGAAAAGACAGAGAAAAAATGCTTAGCATCACTCATTATTAGAAAAATTCAAATTAAAGCCAGAATACAACATCTCACTTATTAGAAGAGCTATTAACAGAAACATGAAAATTAACAGCCATGGGCAAGCATGCATATAAAGGAACTCAAAGATGGTGGGAAAATGAATTATTGTAGCCTTTATAAAAGAGATATGGAGTCCTACCTGAAAAGAAAATTTCAACATGACCCAATAATCCTTCTTGTGGGTGTTTGGCTAAAAGAATTTCCATGTTGAAAGGGAATCTGCACTAATATTTGTATTCAGGCTTAGCCACAATGGTCAATGTATGTAAGCTCAACTTGAGTACTCATGTAGGGGAGTGGATAAGAATATGTTGTATATATGTATGCAATACAATAGCAGTCAGCCTTAAAAAGGGAAGTACATTCTATCAGTGACAACATGAATGACTTGTATGCTTAGTAAAATGAGTTAGGCACAGAGAGACAAACACTGAAAGATCTCAATAATATGTGAAATCCAAAAAGCTGAACTTAGAAGCAGAGAGTAGAATAGTGGATATCATAGGCTGGGGAGTGGGGAAAGTGGAAAGATGTCAAACACAGTGTAGAAAGCTTTGGTTATGCATAACAAGGGAGTTCTAGAAATGCAATGTGCTGCGTGAAGAAACATACTTGCAATTTTCTAAAAGAGTAGATCTTAAGTATTCTTCCCCAAAAGAAAAAAAAAATAAAGGCAACTATTTGAAATGATGCATTATATTAATCAGGTTGATAGGGTCATTGGTTCTCGTATGTATATCTTATAGTACTACATATATATATATATAATACTATATATACAATATTATATAACTATAATTATATATGTGTGTGTGTGTATATATATATATATATATATATATATATATATATATATATTTGCCAACTACTACTCAGGAAAGATGGGGGAAAATGATATCACTCTAGAAGGAAAAAGTCTTACTCTTACATGGGACTTGGATGAATTATTTACATTTTCAACTAAGAATATAGAGTTTCTGGGCCAGAGGATTAGCTCAGTGGTTCCGGCACCTGCCCTGCAAGTGGAAGGCCCTGAGTTCGATCCCCAGTAACCACATACAATGCTGGGCATGGAGACTCACACCCACCAACCAGCAATCAGCACCACATACCACAGTGCCGGCGTGGTGGCTCACACCTGTAATCCCAGCACTCAGGAGGCAGAGACAGGAGGATTGCTGAGTTTGCAGCAGCTTGCCTGGGCTACATAGTGAGCTCAGGGCCAGCCTGAACTACAAAGCAAGACCCTCTCTCAAAAAAAAAAAAATAGAATACAGAGTTTCTGTTGTCACAGGCTGGATTCACACTGCATAGACTGGGTCTAGTACCCAACTTAAGACTCCTTGCTCTGGGTACGGTCATGTGTGCTTACAAGGCCTATACCTTGCATCTGTCAGGTGCTATGGACTTTGTTCTTTGTGGGCACACTTTCTGGGAGACTAAATCTCATCTTTCTGACTTCTGAGTGTGAGGATGGGATGGAATTTCTGTCCATGTTGCCTGGGATATACATGCCATTCTGGGGACACTATCTAGACCCCAGGTGATCCAGCTGTGTGTGGATTCATGCTCTGTTTGCTTGAGAGGTAAGATTATGCAGTTTGCTACCTTATCCTTCACATCAGCGCTCCCTTGTATACGGTAAGGAACAAAGATAATTATCTTTTATTCTTTTATATATACTTGAAAACTAACATTTGAAATGTAAAAAATGCCCACTCTGGGTGAGGAATGTTGGTATGGGCCTGTAGTCCTAGCTACTTTGGAGGCTAAATTAGGAGGATCCTTTAAATCTAGCAGTTAGAGACCAGTCTGGAGAACTCAGGCAAGCCCTGTCTCAAAAATATATCCTGATATACATGTATACATATTTACATAAAATGCCTTGCAAATAAGATGGCTAAATATAAAAGGCTACTTTTTGTGTTTCATCATCAAATCTTATTGATTTATTGAAGGGTCTATTGTACTTCATGTCGTACTTTGAAAAATCAGGTAAATTTAAATTAAATACATGAGAAAGCAGAACATCCCTTTCAGATTCTTATTCACTATTGTTGGCTTTTTATTCTGGTTTACAAATCAAATTTTATTCTACATTTTTAACATAAAAATAATTTTCTCAACTTTATTAATCAGAGGTGCTTGTGTTTTTCCTTACCTGTTCTTAGGAGAGAAAGTGATCTCTTCCCAAAACAGTGCATCTCATTTCTAAACTGTATCAGAATTCATGCAGATGAGGCAATAACCCATTCAGAGGGCACCAACAATTGCTTCGTCATTCTTTTTGTAGTGAGAAAGACCATTCAGCTAGACAGCAAAGACGCTATAAGGGAGAAATCCTTTGCTTTCTGCAAGACAGTCATCTGCATTGTACCACCCAAGTCCAGGGCCTGCTGCTTTTGCTTCCAAAGTAGTAACTCAAGTGTCCCATGTGTTTCTTAGATGATTTGAGTTTCAACTGCCTTAGCATTTGTCATCCAGTTCAAACTACTTTCATGTCTTACATATACTGTAAAGTATATGTGTGTATGTACATATGGTGTATGTAGCATAGTTTGAATTTATGTACAATGTATTATTATTATTATAGTTATTATACATGGCATATTGTACAGTAATACCTCAGTTCACAAATGGTTCTGCTCATGAGGAATTTGGTTTGTAAACACAAGTTTGACAAAATTTTGCTTCCACTCATGAATTCTCCATTGGGTGACGAACATAAACAGGAAGGACCATCTTCTGTGTGTGAACACCAACACAGCCATCTTCCTCAGAATTGTGGAATGAGTGAAGTCTGTGAACTGAGGTAAATTTCTCTCTATGAGGTGGCAAAGTGTGGTGGAAAGGCTCAAATTTGAGTTTGTTTTGTCTCACCCACAAACTTGAGTTTTTTTCTGTTTCTTACAAGCTGAGTGATACCTCATGTTTCGTGTCTCATAATTTATTCTCTTTAAGTTATAATTAAAATTAGACCAAAATTAGGGGGTAGGGAGGTGTGGGTGGGTAGGGATGTGGGTAAAAATGAGAATTAACTTGTGTCATATACTGGTACAAATTCCCCAATGTTGTGTCTGATTGTGAGATGTATATAAAATGTACCAATAAAGAATTCAATTAAATTAAAAAAATAAAAAAAATAGACCAAAATTAACCCCTCTGAACAACACAGTTAAGTAAAGAAGATAATTCAACTTCACCTGTAATTCCACCATTTAATCCAAATATGCAGTGTTTTACAACACCCTTTAATAACCAGACATGACTCCACTGAGGTCCTGTCTGTAGCTGGAGTTACCCCTCTTTCCATCCACTCTTCATCCTCACTGTCCTGTGGCCAAGCTCAAACTTCTGCAATATTTCTAGACCTCTTGAGCCCTATGCTCTTTTGCAATCTCAGAGTTGTGAACCTGGATGCCTCTTCTCATCTCTTTCCATAGCTAATTCTCAGAAAGTCAGGTGAAAATATACAAATTCTCTACTCAGTCCTTCACCCAAGATTGAAACCAGCTGGCTTCATCTCAAGCCTTCTTTTACTTGGCCACCACTAACTTGTTGTATTTGCTTAGCTAGAACTAGGCTCATAATTATTTTCCCTCTTTCCTCATTGCTTTCTTTGACTTTTTCAAAAGAAAACTGTTAAAAAGTTAAATCAAGATTTCTGTAACATTCCTTAGATTCCCACTGGAAGGTAACACTACCACTGCTGAGCACCTCTACTCTCAGGTCCATGAGTTTCTCATTAAGTATGTTTATTATTGACACATACTTCTAAATCAAATCTTCAAGGGGATTTGCTTGTCTTCAGGCAGTATTTCATTCTCAAGGAATTTCTATTGGAAAAGTTATATAGGGAAGGAATATGGTTTTAGAATTTTAAAAAATTGGATGTAAACTCTGGCCTTGCTATTTAATGATCATATGGTTATAAATATATTATTTCAATGTTCTGATATTTGGGTTTGCATTCAAAATGCAAGTAACACAGTAGCCTCTGAACAAGAGAGTTGTGAGATAAATAATAAAATTAATCTAATATAATCTCATGCTTGGAATAGGACAGTTTCCAAACCAGTGTTGTAGTTTCCCTTTTCCTTTGCCTTGTGCTTTTATTTAAAGGTTTGATAGATTGTTAAAAATTACTCAGCATCTTAAGCATAAGGCGACTAAGCCTCAGTTTATCTAGACGTTTCCTGAGGCTTGTTTTGGAGTAAAGATAACCTGTGTGTGAAAAAGTCATTTTTGCCTAGTATAGTTCATCTCTAAGATTTTAGGGACGTCCTATTGGTCCGCTGGTTCCGGTCAGAGCACAACATTTAGAATTAGGTCTCTTCTTGACAAGATAACTGGGGAGTTCACTATCCCTATTCTGCCCACTCCACCCCCTGCTGTATAAGACTTTTCCTCCTCTCATGTTCTCTGTAAGCTATGAGATACAGTGTTGACTTGGAGGGACAGAATAATGGTGACAAAGGAACAGTGACCCCGTTACACATTCATATGATACTCTGCACTTCTGCACTTTCCATGTCCTATTATGGATATTTTATACATGTGTGTGTGTATGTGTATGTGTGTGTGTGTGTATACACACACACATAACCATATACTTATACATATATGTATATATACATATATATATAGAGAGAGAGAGAGAGTGAGGGAGAGAGAGAGAGGGATCAAGGCAGACCATTTTAAGCAAGATTTTTATAAATCAATACAAAATGTATATTGAACTTCTTAAAGTCTAAAGCACAATCAAATCTAGGCCACTTACTTCCTCTAAAAGCATTGAAACCATGGATTTTTTTCATTTTACTAACCTAGATGCACACATTCATCAATATCTTGGTTCATAACAACTAGACTGAGCTTTCAAAAGTGCATTTCTTTTCAGATATAATGAATTCTTCATAAAACTGGTGTACTCTATTTTAGGAAGCATTGTAATTACTGAGGGCGGTGATAAATTGAAAGGAGCCCTAAGCCCTTCTTTTCAGATCCACAGTTTATATTTCTCTTCTTACTCCCTCCCCACCCTAAGTGAAAAGATAAACAGAAGTTGAGTTTATTCTGAGTCTTCTCTTCCTACTACCAATGCAAGAGAAGATTTATTAGAATATACAATCTTCCAGCATGGCTACTGTATAGGATTACTCCTCTTCATTTGGAATAAGGACACTGAAACCAAAAGTAGAACTTGGTTACTGAAACAATTTATCTCAAAAATTACATACTATTTCAAATGCTGGGAATTCTGTTTCCTATAATTGTATTGTGAGAAAAGAAAGCCTAAATATGTTTAATTTTGATTTTTTTCCCCTTGACTTTAAGAAGCATTACTAGAACTATTTACATTATAAAGCCCTTAAGCACATATCTAAACACTTCAAAATATTTTGTTAATCAATACCTATTTTTTAATACATAACTATGTGTTTTAATAAACTAAAAATAAACCCTAAGAATAAAAAAGTCAAAGTCATAATATATGCATGGAATTTACACATATATGACTAAATAGTTAATGAACATGTATTTTCACCTACCATCCATGCTAAAATATACAGATATATAGTAAAGTACAATAATATGACCTTAAGGACAGTTTCCCTCCTCCTGAGAATAACCACCACCATGCAGTTTTGATTTTCATTTTCTTCTTTCCTTTATAGTTTTATACATGTTTGGATCTCTAACGAGGATGTTTTCCCTACATTTAGACTTTAAAATAACTGACTCAAACTACAAGCATCCTTCCAAAAGTTTTAAAATTTTTTTCTTGTCTACATTCCTGAATCATCCTACTTTGCATGCGGTTGTGTTTCCTTGAAGGTATTTTTTAGTACTAATTGACAATTAACTTATCCCTTCGACTTTTGGTGCCATTTACATTGCCCATTCTTGGTGTTTGCCTGGCTATTTCAAATGGTACCAGCCTGAACTTCTGCACACATCTCACTTTGCACATATAGAAGACATTTCTAACTCATAAATCCAGAAGCCGCATGTTCAGGTTTCAGGGCATGTTCCCATACGACCCCACTGGGTAGTGCTGGGTGACTTTCTTAAATAGTGGTAGCAATTGATACAGCTATCATTATTAAGTACATATTACGATTTGTTCATGCCTCCATCAAAATTTGATATTGTCAGGTATTTAACTATTGCCAATCTGGTGGTTACAGAATTACTTTCACATTTCTGTGAAGTTGACAAATAACAAAATTAACTTTTTAAAAGAACTCATTTGTCATAGCTCCCATTTCTGTGAAATGACTGAATGAAAATCCCAGCCCTTTCTCCTTTTTAATTTGTAGTTTTACTTAACTAGGTGTTTTTTTTTTTTGTTTTGTTTTTGTGTTTTTGAGGCAGGGTCTTGCTTTGTAGTTCAGGCTGGCCCTGGGCTCACTATGTAGCCCAGGCAAGGCTCCAACTCAGCAATCCTCCTGCCTCTGCCTCTGGAGTGCTGGGATTACAGGCGCAAGCCACCACAACCAGTTTAACTAGTTTTTGTAAATCAACTCTGGATACTATACCTTTGTTACTGATTGGTTTGTGAATTCTTAAAATACTCCTCTATTTTGAAGTTATACAGATCATGTTCTCTGGTATTATGAGCATCTCCTTCTAAATTGTCCTCTCAAAAGGTTTATAAGTTTACCTACAGCATTTAAGCCCCTTTCTGCCTGAGATGATTTTTTGTTTCTTTGTGTTTGAGACAGGGTCTCGCTTTGTAGTTCAGGCTGGCCCTGAGTTTACTATGTAGCCCAGGCAAGCCTCAAACTCAGCAATCCTCCTGCCTCTGCCTCCCGAGTGCTGGGATTACAGGCGTGAGCCACCACACCCAGCAGTGTGGTATGTGGTATTAATTGCTGGTGGGCGTGAGTCTCCACGCCTAGCATTGTATGTGGTTACCGGGGACTGAACCCAGGACCTTACACTTGCAAGGCAGGCGCCAGAACCACTGAGCTAAATCTCTGGCCCGAGATGATTTTTGTACTGTATTAGATATGGCTCAGTCTGGCTTTCTTTCTATAGGGATATA
>PVIC010009902.1:0-44557 GCA_004025085.1 Thryonomys swinderianus
GTTTTGATCTCAGAGATGAGTTCTGCTTTCCATTTTACTAGATCTGCTTTAGTTACCATCTCCAAGAGTCCTGGTGCTTGAGTTTCAGTTTGCCCTATTTCCCTTTTCTCTGAATTTCCCTGTGGTGGTGATCTTTGTGTCTGGTTTTTTGTGTATTTTCCCATTTCTACTCTTTCATTGTTTTTAATGCTCTTCTTTGTCTGATGACTGGGCAATGTTTGTTGCAGGTCTCTTTCTATTATCCTGGGCCCTTTGGAAGCAGCACTTTCCTGGGGGGGGGGTCATCCTTGAATCTGTAATAACCCTTGAGAATTCTCACTCCTGACACATCATGGTAGGTATTTGAGCAGAACAATCACAACATGTTTGTTACCATAATACAATAAATGCCAATATCAGTATTAAACACAGTAAATAAGATAAGAAGGTTTGTTAGATTCTATACTGGATACTTTGAGCTTATGAGTTACCTCTATGTCTGACTCCTCACTACACAGCTCCGGGATACAGTGGGCTGGTGGGTGGCCTTCAGTCCACTAGAAATGGACTGCACCCTGCAGCTGGGTCTGCCTGCTGCTCCCTCAGTCCGCCAGAAGCAAGGTACAGCGGGGCCGCATCCGCTGGGTCCGGTCCGCCCGCCGCTGGACCCTCAGTCTGCCAGAAAACAGGGCATGGCGGGGCCCACAGCTGCTGGGTCCTGTCCACCCGCCACTGGTCCCTCAGTCCGCTGGAAAACAGGGCACGGCGGGGCCGACAGCTGCTGGGTCCGGTCCCCGCGCTGCTGGTCCCTCAGTCCGCTGGAAAACAGGGCACAGAGGGGGCCCACAGCTGCTGGGTCTGGTCCCTGTGCAGCTGGTCCCTCAGTCCACCAGAAAACAGGGCATGGAGGGTCCCACAGCTGCTGGGTCCGGTCCCCGCGCCGCTGGTCCCTCAGTCCACTGGAAAACAGGGCACGGCGGGGCCCACAGCTGCTGGGTCCGGTCCCCGCACCACTGGTCCCTCAGTCTGCCAGAAAACAGGGCACGGAGGGGCCCACAGCTGTTGGGTCCAGTCCCCATGCCGCTGGTCCCTCAGTTAGCTGGAAAACAGGGCACAGAGGGACCCACAGCTGCTGGGTCTGGTCCCCGCGCCACTGGTCCCTTAGTCCACCGGAAAACAGGGCACAGAGGGGCCCACAGCTGCTGGGTCCAGTCCCCGTGCCGCTGGTCCCTCAGTCCGCTGGAAAACAGGGCACAGAGGGACCCACAGCTGCTGGGTCCTTGCTGTTGAGTTTTGAGAATGCCTCATATATATATTTTGAATACAGGTTTTTCTGCCAGGAATATGATTTATAAATATCTTCTCCCAGCCTATGGATTATCTTTTTATTTTATGAACAGCAGCTTTCAAAGAACAACAGTCAGTAATTTTGATTGCCTTCTTTCAAAGCTATTCTTTTGTTTCAGAGTAGGCCTTTCCAAAAAAAACCCAAAAAACAAAAAACAAAAAAAACCTCAAGGAAAATGTTTGAAGATAAAGCCTTTGAAAGCCCTCTTCCAGGTGTGAGAAGAGTAAACTCTGCTTATACTCTGATTGTAATGCTGTGTTCTCCACATAGCAGGTGTTCATGTCTGTGGGTTAGAAAGCAGGGAGTGTGTAAAGCAAGATGGCCTCTGCCTGTGCTTGTTCAGGAACATGCACCTCTACCTGAAATGACAGTTCTCTCCTAAGTGAATATGCATAAGATCCCTCCACAAAATCCTTGGTTCCAAGAGAAGTCCTGCCTTGGGAATTAGCCCAGCACTGCTCCTGGCTTTACCACTCCTCCACATGCACTCCTTTCAGGTCAAAAACTGTCCCAGATTCCTCTATATCCAACACTCACTCTGAACTGTTCTCCTTCTCCCTTCTCCATTAAGCTCAGCCTCTCTTCCTCTGGATTGGTAATTTGGGCTCAAAATGATCTTTCTGTTATAATCCAATACATTCTTTTTTTGTTTGTTTCTTTTTACCTCTTGCCAAGCTCATTAGCTTTGCACTTAACCAAGGGATGATCCCACTGCATTGAGTTACAGTTCAGTTGGTTTCAGAGCTTTCTCCTTTTCTAACATGTTTGGTGTATAAATTGTCCTGAAAAGTGTGATGTTGTTTTTCATTTTCAATCAGTTCGATACACTTTTGCAAGTCCTTTTGCATTTCTTCAACCTGTGGATTACTGAGAAGTGTGTTGATGTCAGTCAATTAATTACAGACTTTTCCCAGATATTTATGGTATTGATTTTTAATTCCACTGTGGTCAGGGAACATACTTTGTATGGTTTGAATATTTTTAAAAATTATTGAAGTGGGCCAGAGATTTAGCTCAGTGGTTCCAGCACCTGCCTAGTAAGTGCAAGGTCCCTGGTTCTATCTCCTGTGACCACATACAACAATGCTGGGCATGGTCACTCACACCCACCAGCACTCAGTACTACACCCCTCAATGCTGGGCATGGTGGCTCAGGCCTGTAACCCCAGCATTTGGGAGGCAGAGGCAGGAGGACTGCTGAGTTCAAGGCTTGCCTGGGCTATATAGTGAGCTCAGGGCCAGCCTGAACTACAAAGTGAGACCCTGTCTCAAAAAAAAAAAAATTGAATTTATTTTATGGCCTAGTATATTGTCTATCTTGATAAGTGTTCTGTGTACAACTTGAAAAGAATATATATTTTGTTCTTGCTGGAGGCTGCAATGTATAAATTTCTTAGCATCAGTTTCGTCCATTTACTACTATTTTTTGAGATCAGTTATAAACACTGCTAAAGATTTTTGAACCATCTTATTTATAAACACTTCTTTTTAGCAATTCTCTTTTGATGAAATGCTTGTTTGGTAAATTTCTCATGTTAGGAAAGTACAAAGAACTGTTCTCAGTTTCTAAATAACAAGCTAAGCCAGTAGGTTGGCATTGGGAAGCTAGATATTGGCTCATATGGAAGAAGAAATGCTGGATTACTTACTCTCTTTAATCTGTAAATATATTACTAATTTATACTGTTACAAATGTTGATGAGGTTTTTCAAGTAATTTTTGACAGTGTATTAGAAAATCAAGCTTACAATAACAGGTATCTTTGAGGGCAGCCTAAATAGCATACACCAGGTAAAAATTTTTCAATATATTGTGATGTAGTTTTCTAATTATCTATTATGCACTATCACTATTATTCCAAACACTCTCCCAAGAACTTTACATGGATAACATCACTTAATTGTCACAATTCTACCTTATGACATAATATACATTCCTTCATTCTACAGATGAGAAAACTGAATCAAAAAAGGACTAAACAGTAGATACAGAGCTCTGATTCCAGAGTAACATGTGCTTTCATCTACAGTTCTGTGTACAATCTTTGTATGTAATGTTTGGGTGTCCCCACATTTCACCTCAGGGCCAAATGGTCCATTAACACCCTTGGCCCAACTATGCCTAAGAGAGAAAGACTTGAGTTCCTCTAGCCAACACCACCCTAATCTTTTTCTTTCATTCCCTGAAGTTTAAGAATTGTTCCAAGCCAGTTGTAATGGTGTATACCTGTACTCCCAATACTCAAGGAGGCTGAACCAGGAAAATTGAAAGTTCAAGCCTACCTGGGCAACTTAATGGCTTAGTGAGACTCTTGTCTCAAAAGTTAAAAAAAATTAAACAGGGCTAGAGACATAGTTCAGGGAAAAAGTGTTGGGTTCAATCACTGTTACTGCAAAACAAAACAATAACTGTAATCATAAAAATGGCTTGAGATCATTTCACCAACACTGTTCCAAACTATTCCCCTCCCTTCCCTTTGGATTGGGAATTAGAACTCAAACTAACCCTTCAGTTATGAGTCATAGTTTTCAGTAACTGTCCCTTGGTTCCAGACATCAGGGCCCTTGATCCGAAAGAATCAAATTCCCACTGAACTCCAAGCCTGGCTGTGAGTCCCACTCCTGCCCATCTCGTCTGCTTTATCATACAGAGATGCTAGAAATTTAACCTGACACATTGCCATGACTGAGATTTCACTGTCTCTAAAAGCATGCATACCTTACCCTTCAGTTACACCTTCTAGAAAAATAGCTGAAATATCTGTCTCTCAGGAGTTACCACCTAGTTCTTCATTTTAGGTTATGGAGGTTACCCTTCTATATGGCACTGTACCAAGAATGTGAAGAAGCTTCCTGGGTTTCCTATGCAATAACTCAGCTATTTAAAAGCACTTATTAAATGACAATATTTTAAAGTTCCCCTCCCCACTCCCTTTCCAAGATCCTGGCTTATTGTCCAGACCAATGATGGTGAAACTTTTAGAGACCAAGTGCCCAACTGCAACCCCAAACCATTTATTTATTGTAAAGTGCTAATACTGGAATTAAACTTGAATATTAAGGGTTGAGTTTAGAAAAAAAAAAAACAGTTATTCAATGCTTGTTTGCTGGGGTGACTTCACTTACATGCCCACAAAAGAGGGCTCTGCATGCCTGCTGCTCAAAGGTGCCATAGGTTCACCACCACTAGAATGGTCGGTAGAGGCAGCCAACAATGTGAACTCCTATGGCGCACACTTGGAAATATGAGAAAGAAATCTGAAGGTTCTGGCCACAAGGCCTGCTAGGAAGGGGACAGGAGCTACTCAGATCCAAAGGATGATGGTCAGGGAAAGTAGGCATTAATTTGCGAGACCTTACCAGTTTTCAACAGAATCTAAAACCCAAAAGCATGTGAAGTTTCTTGAGGTTTTTTCACCATTGACAATATTTCGGGTTTAAGATCTAGCCTGTGGCCAAAAGTCTAAGCCATCTAATGGACAGCAAGGCAGCCAGAATAAACTCAAGAACTTCACTATGCTCTGATCCGTGCAGAGTAGAGTGGGTCTAGCCCAGTCATTCTAGATCCCTGTGAAATGAAGTAGGGGATCAAAATCCTACTCCAAGAAGCTTACCAGAATCATGGGCAGTGGGGCTTTGCCATATATATTTTGAAAAACACCACCAATGGGATGTTTGCATCTGCTGCTTGCAGTGAGGAACCATTGTTGCAGGTAGTCTCTTTTTTTTTAATTGAATTCTTTATTGATACATTTTATATAAGTCTCTTTTTAAAATTTTTATCTTTATTGGTACATTGTATATACATGTCATATCATGATCACACTCAATATTGGGAATTTGTACCAGTATATGACAAAATTTCTGATTTTTTCTTGGATAGCTCAATACTAGAAACAACCTAAATGCCCATCAACTGGAGACTAGATAAAGAAGATGTAGTTTTCCTACAAAATGGAGTATTTGGACTCTGGGTGAGCACATCTGGGTAAGTCACAGGCTGTGCAGTGACTTCTGCTGCCTGCAAGTAACCAGCCCACCACCAGACCCAGACCAGCCACCCCGGCGACCTCCACCTCCACCTCCACCTGGGTAAGCAACACAGAGGCCAAGCAGTGACTTCCACCACCTGCAAGCAGCTAGCCTGCCACCAGACCCAGGCCATCCACCCCAGGGACCTACACCTACCCCGGGTAGATCTGGGTAAGTGCCACAGAGGCTGTGCAGTGACTTATACCACCTGCAAGCAGTCAGCCCACCACCAGACACAGGCCAGCCACCCCACGACCTCCATCCACCCCAGGAGAAGGGAACAAGTCTGAGTAAGCATCTCAGAGGCTGCCCAGTGACTCTGCCACCTGCAAGCAGCCTGCCTGCCACCGGACCCAGGCAAGCAGCCCCATGGGAAACCCATTCACCCCAGGTGAGTTTAGCCTACCTGCCATCAGACTCAGGCCAGAAGCCCCATGGCAGTTCCATTCCTGTTTGCACAAGTCTGAGTAGGCGCCACTTAAGTTATGCAGAGATTTATAGTGTTCACCAGCACAACAGAAATGAGAAAAAATTCAAGAACTGAGACACAAAGATCACCACCACAAGGGAATTCAGGGAAAAGGGAAATGGAACAAAATGAAGCTCAATCTCTAGAACTTTCTGAACTGGTAACAAAAGCACACCTACTAAAATGGAAATCAGAATTGATCTCTGAGATGAAAAGAATGATGGTGTCCACAGTGAAAGATTTCATTAAGGAAGAGATCAGAAACAACACAGAACTCAGATTAGTTCTGTGCTAAAGCAATGGAACATTACAAAGAGCTTCAAATGGAGGTCCAGGTGAACAAAAACGAGAATGAAAGTTTGCAAAGTAGAATGAATGAAGCTGAAAACTGAATTTCAGACCTAGAAGACAGGCTCACAGCCAATGAACAGGAAAGGGATAAATTATGGAAAATGGCAAGGGACCATGAGCAATCAATCCAACAGCTCCTAGAAGACTCAAAGAAGAATAACATAAGGCTGATTGGAGTCAGTGAAGAAGCAGGAGACAGTGCAAAAGACATTAAAAAAACTGTTTACAGATATAATGGCAGAAAACTTCACAGGAAAAGGAAAAGAATTAGACATACAGATAAACAAGGCACACAGGACTCCAAAAGGCTGTGATATTAAAAATCTACACCCAGGCATATAATTATCAAGGTTCCAGATCCAACAAAAGAATGAAATACTGAAAGCAGCTAGAGAAAAGAAAAAAAAATATGTACAAAGGGAAGTCCATCAGGATAACAGCAGACTTTTCAGTGCAAACACTGAATGCAAGCAACGTCTGGAGGGAAGTGTTGCAAGCATTGTAGGAAAACAAGTTCCAATCTAGATTGATGTATCCTGCAAAACTATCTTTCAAAATTGATGAAGAAATAAGATACTTTCATGACAAAGAACACCTGAAGAACTTCTCAATTATAAAACCTGTACACTAAAACATTCTAAAGAATATTTTGGAGAAAAACAATGAAGGTCAAAAACTCATGAGACCTAGCAGAGTGAATTTATTGAGCAAGACACAAAACTGAGTGGAAAGGGGAAAAGCAAAGAATAAAAGAACCAAGAATAGCATAACACATGACAGGTATAAATCAGGCCATATCTGTCATAACCATTAATGTTAATGGCCTCAATGGGCCAATTAAAAGACACAGACTTGCAGAATGGATTAAGAAACAAGATCCTACAATATGCCGCATACAAGAAACACACCTAATTTAGAAAGAAAGCCACAGACTGAAAGTGAAAGGATGGAATACAATTCTTCATGCAACAGGAAATTGCAAAAAAGCAGGAATGGCTATCCTATTTGCAGACAAAACAGATTTCAAACCAAAACTCATTAAGAGAGATAAAGAAGGGCACTATATCATTGTACAGGGAACAATCCGAGAAAGAGATGACATTCATAAATATTTATGCACCAAATTCTAATGTACCCAACTATATAAAACAAATATTAACAGATATGAAAACCATGATAAATACTAATACAATAGTAGTAGGGGACTTCAGTACCCCACTGTTGCGACTAGAGAGATCAACTAGATAAAAAATAAATAATGAAATACTTGAACTGAACCAAACCTTTGAACAAATGGATTTAATAGATGCCTACAGAGTATTTCATCTGACAAAATCAGAATACACATTCTTCTCAGCTGCCCATGGGTCATTCTCCAAAACAGACTACATACTACTCATAGAACATGTTTAAGTAAGTGCAAAGGAATTGAAGTTATCCCCTGCATACTGTCAGACCATAATGCCTTGAAATTGGAACTGAATAGCATAAGAAATCCCAAGACTGCCAAAAACACATGGAAATTGAATAATATTCTGCTGATCAACCAATGGGTCACTAAAGAAATCAGGAAAGAAATTGAACAGGTTTTTTTGTTTTTGTTTTTGTTTTTTGACAGGGTCTCGCTTTGTAGTTCAGGCTGGCCCTGAGCTCACTATGTAGCCCAGGCAAGCCTCAAATGCAGCAATCCTCCTGCCTCTGCCTCTTGAGTGCTGGGATTACAGGCGTGAGCCACCACACCCGGCACTGTGGCATTGATGGCTGGTGGGTGTGAGTCACCACGCCCAGCACTCTATGTGGTTACCGGGATCAAACTCAGGACCTTGCACTTGCAAGGCGGGTGCCAGAACCACTGAGCTAAATCTCCAGCCCTGAACAGTTTTTATGATTAAATGATAATACCAGTACTACTTACAGGAATTTATGGGACACAATGAAAGCAGTTGTATGAGGGAAATTCATAGCAGTAAATGCCTATCCCAGGAAAATAGAGCAAACTCAAATAAATGACCTAATGCTGAACCTCAAGCTATGAGAAAAAGAGGAGCAAGACAACCCCAAAGCTCATACTAGGGAAGAAATTATAAGGATAAGGGAAGAAATTAATTTAATGGAGACTAAGAGAACCATACAAAAAAATTGAACAAATCCAAGAGTTGGTTCTTTGAAAAGATTAATAAAATTCACCGACCCCTAGCAAACCCTAACAAAGGAAGGATAAGGCTCAAATCCATGCTATTAGGAATAAAAAACAGGAAATTACCACTGATCCAATGGAAGTCCAGAGGATAATAAACACATACTTTGAAAATTTGTATTCCAATAAATGGACAGATTCCTAGTACATATGAACTTCCAAAGCTGAATGAAGAGGATATAAAAATGTTAAATACCCCAATATCAACTTGTGAAATTTAACATGTAATAAAAAATCTATCAACAGGGCTGGAGGGTTAGCTCAGTGGTTCCGGCGCCTGCCTTGCAAGCGCAAGGTCCTGAGTTCAATCCCCGGTAACCACATATAATGCTGGGCATGGAGACACGCCCACCAACAATCAACACCGCATACCACAATGCCGGACGTGGTGGCTCACGCCTGTAATCCCAGCACTCAGGAGGCAGAGACAGGAGGATTGCTGAGTTCGCGGCAGCTTGCCTGGGCACCATAGTGAGCTCAGGGCCAGCCTGAACTACAAAGTAAGACCCTGTCTCAAAAAGCAAAAAAAAAAAAAAAAAAAAAAAATCTATCAACAAAGAAAAGTCCTGGTCCTGATGGCTTTACCACTGAATTCTACAAAACATTCAAAGAAGAGTTAATACCACTACTTCTCAAACTCTTTAATGAAATTAAAGGGAAGCAGTACTCCCAAATTCATTCCTTGAAGCAACCATTACCTTGATTCCTAAAGAAGAAAAAGACCCAACCCATAAAGAAAACTACAGGCCAATCTCCCTAATGAACACTGATGCAAAAATCCTCAACAAGATACTGGCAAACAGAATACAGAGAATTATCAAGAAGATCATACACCCTGACCAAGCTAGATTCATCCCAGGGATGCAAGGATGGTTCAATGTATGTAAATCAATAAACATTATTCACTATATCAACAGACCCAATGGCAAAAACCATATGGTCATCTCAATAAATTCAGAGAAAGCATTTGACAAAATCCAACACCCATTTATGATCAAAACCCTACAGAGAATTGGAATTGATGGACTTTATCTCAATTTAATACAAGCTATTTATGAGAAACCAACAGCCAGCATCATCCTAAATGGTCAAAAACTGAAACCTTTCACACTAAGATTAGGAACAAAACAAGGATGTCCACAGTCACCACTCCTATTCAATATAGTGCTAGAAACATTAGCCACTGCAATTAGACAAGGGAAAGAAATAAAAAGAATGAAGATAGTAAAAGAAGAGTTAAACTGTCATTATTTGCTGATGACATGATAATCTATCTAGAAGAACCTAAAATGTCCCCAAACAACTGCCAGACTTAATCACCACATTTAGTAGCATAGCTGGATACAAGGTCAATGCTCAAAAATCAGTTGCATTTTTATACACAAATAATAGATCAATAGAGACAGAAACTGGGGACTCAGTCCCTTTTACAGTAGCACCCAGAAAATTGAAATATTTAAGAGTCAGTCTAACATTGGAAGTAAAGAACTGTACTCTGAAAATTACAACACTCTTAAATGGAGATTGAAAAGGATATCAGAAAATGGAAAGACATCCTTTGTTTCTGGATAGGAAGAACCAACATTGTCAAAATGGCTTTACCCCCACAACTACTATATAGATTCAATGCAATCCTGATTGAAATCCCAACAGCATATTTCACAGATCTAGAGAAAAGCATCCAAAAATTCATCTGGAACTGCAAGAGATCTAGAATACCAAAAGCAATTCTAGGATACAAGGACATGGCCAGTGATATCATTTTCCCCAATTTGAAACTTTAGTACAAAGCCACTGTAATAAAAAAATCTCATGGTACTGGAAAAGAAACAGACCAGAGGATCAGTGGAAAAGATTAGAAGATCCAGAAACAACCCCAGATACACTAAGCTACCTCATCTTTTTTTTTTTTTTTTTTTTTTGCTTTTTTTTTTGGAGACAGGGTCTTGCTTTGTAGTTCAGGCTGGCCCTGAGCTCACTGTGGTGCCCAGGCAAGCCGCCGCGAACTCAGCAATCCTCCCATCTCTGCCTCCCGAGTGCTGGGATTACAGGCGTGAGCCACCACGCCCAACATTATATGTGGTAACCAGGGATTGAACTCAGGTCCTTACGCTTGCGAGGCAGGCGCCAGAACCACTGAGCTAACCCTCCGGCCCTAAGCTACCTCATCTTTGACAAAGGAGCCAAACATCCTTAATGGAGGAAAGATAGCCTCTTTAACAAATGGTGCTAGAAAAACTGGACTTCAACCTGCCAAAGACTGAAGCTAGATCCATCTCTTTCACCATGTACTAAACTAAAATCAAAGTGGATGAGAGACCTAAATATTAAAACAAAGACTAAACCTGCTGCAAAACAGGTTGGGTAAAACTCTTGGGGACATTGGCTTAGGGAAAGACTTTATGAACAAAATCTCTATAGCATGAGCACTAGCAGAAGAAATCAACAAATGGGATCTCATCTTATTAAAAAGCTTCCACACAGCAAAAGAAACCACCAGCAGAGAAAAAAGGCAACCAACAATATGGGAAAAGATCTTTACCAATAATTTCACAGACAAAGGGCTACTATCTAGAATATATAAAGAGCTTAAGCCAATCAGTCCCAAATTTAAAGAACCAATTCAAAAATGGGCATTTGAAATGAACAGACACTTTTCAGAGGAAAATGTAACAGTAGCTAAGAAGTATATGAAGAAATGCTCAATGTCTGGCCATTCGAGAGATGCAGATGAAAACAACTCTGAGATTTCATCTCACTCCACAAAGAATAGCTGTTATCTCGAAATTAGCCAGCAACAAATGCTGGCAAGGTTGTGGAGAAAAAGGAACCCTTCTCCACTGTTGGTGGGAATGTAGACTAGTAAAACCATTATAGAGATCAATGTGAAAATTTCTCAAAAAGCTAGGATTAGAGGTTCCATTTGACCCTGCTATTCCCCTGCTGGGGACATACACAAAAGAATTACAAGAGTCAAGGAGTGGGGAGGTGTGGGTGGGTAGGGATATGGGTAAATTAACTTGTGTCATATACTGGTACATATAACTTGTGTCATATACTGGTACATTCCCCAATGTTATATGTGATTGTGAGATGTATATAAATTATACCAATAAAGAATTCAATTTAAAAAAAAAAGAATTACAAGAGTCATATAACAACGACATATGTGAACCCATGTTTATAGCAGCTCAGTTTGTGATAGCTAAATCTTGGAAACAACCCAAATGTCCATCAACTCTAGACTGGATAAAGATGATGTAGTTTTTTTTTTTTTATAAAACAGAGTATTACTCTGCCATAAAGAATTATGAGATTGAATCATTTATACTCATAAGTGAAATAAATAGGTCACAGATGTGTAAATATTATATCTTTTCTCTGGTATGAGAAACTGAAGGTGTAAATGTGTTCTAGAATGCATGATGGATATTGTGAAATAGTAAATATTCAAAGGGAAATGGGGTTTAGGGGTAAATAATGAGGAAAAAAATTGATGGTTAAAAAAGGAAACAAAGCCAGGTGTGGTGGCTCATGCCTGTAATCCCAGCACTCAGGAAGCAGAGACAGGAGGATTGCTGAGTTTGAGGCTTGCCTAGGTTACATAGCGAGCTCAGAACCAGCCTGAACTACAAAGCGAGACCCTGTCTCAAAAGAAAGGAAACAAAGCTTGTGTACATAGGAGCGGGGAGGTGGTAGGATGGGAAAAAATAAAATGGAGTATTATTCTGCTTTAAAGAATGATAAGTTTGAGTTATTTATACTCAAATGGATATACCTTCAGGACATACTCATAAGTGAAATAAATAGGTAGTCTCTTTTAACTGCAAGGGATTTGTCCCAAGGACCCTTCTGGGGACCCCAAACTGTGAAGAGTACTGAGCCATATATGGCCTATGCTTTTGCTTGTACATACATATATCTGTGTTAACACTAAATTTGGCAGAGTAAAATATTAGCAATGATAAGCAATAATGTTATTTTTATTCATTAACTTTATTAGTACATTTTAGGAAATACATTATGAGTAGGTTCATCACCAGGAATTGATACCTAGACATGATATATTTTCATTCTTATTTTTTCCCATCCCCCTCCCCTCTCTCCATACTTTTACTATTTACAAAAACTTTTTCATTTTTTCCTTCTTTTCTCACAATTTTTTCTTTCCCTTCTTCCCTTTCCCCTACCCCCCTCCCTACTTCCCATTCCCTGTGAACCTTTTCTTTCTTTCTTTCTTTCTTTCTTTCTTTCTTTCTTTCTTTCTTTCTTTCTTTCTTTCTTTCTTTCTTTCTTTCTCTCTCTCTCTCTCTCTTTCTTTCTTTCTTTCTCTTTCTTTCTTTCTTTCTTTCTTTCTTTCTTTCTTTCTTTCTTTCTTTCTTTCTTTCTTTCCTTTCTCTTTCTTTCTTTCTTTCAGTTTTTTTGAGACAAGGTGTTGCTTTGTAGTTCAGCTCCTGAGCTCGCTATGTAGCCCAGGCAACTCTGGAACTCAGTCCTCCTGCCTCCCAAATTCTGGGATTACAGCTGTGAGCCACCACGTATGGCATTGTGGTGTGTGGTACTGCTTGTTGGTGGGCATGAGTCACCATGCCCAGTATTGTTGTGTGTGGTTACCACGGACTGAACCAGGCACCTTGTACTTGCTAGGCAGGTGCCAGAACCGCTGAGCTAAATCTCCAGCACTAACCTTTTTTTCTATTTCACATTTTCTATTGTACATTTTGGTCCTCACTTACATTTTCAGTTTCTCACATCAGAGAAACTATTCAGTATTTATACATGTGTGTCCTGTTTATTTCACTGAAGAATATGGTCTCAATGAGAATCCATTTTTCTATAAATGTCTCTATTTTATCATTGTTTTTGTCTAAGTAGTACTCTATTTTATTTTTTAAAAAACACATCTTCTTTATCCAGTCATAAGTTGGTGAGCATTTGGACTGTTTCTGAGGTTTAGCTATTACAAACTGAGCCGCTATAAACATGGCTGCACATCTGTCACTGTGATATGATGCTTTTCTCTAGGGAAAATACCAACCAGAGGAATAGTTTAGTAAAATGGAACTTTGAATTCTACTTCTTTGAGGAATCTCCATATTAATAACCACAGTGCTTGCACCAGTCTTCATCCTCACCAATAGTGAAAGAGGTTTCCTTTTTCCCACCAGCATTAGTTATTGGTTGATTTCTTCATAGTAGCTGTGTTTCTGGACTGAGATAGGAGTTTCAGTATTGTTTACATTTACACCTCTCAAATGACCAGTGATGTTAAATAATTTTTCATATGTTTATTTGCTGTTTCTTTTTCTTCATCTAGGAAATCCCTATTCATTTCAGATGCCCATTTTTGTCTTTTTCTAAATTGATTTTATCAGTATAGTTTATATATACATTATGATCACATTCAACATTGATAGTTTATACCTATACATTACACATCTTGATTCTCACTTTTCTCATTCTCCTGCTCTCCCTACAATCCCCCCATATACATAAGCTTTATTTCCTTTTTTTACTATTAATTTTTTCCCCTTCTTTACTTTCCCTTACCCCTCTTTTACCTTTTCCTTTCGAGGATTTTCTTCCTATTTCACAATAGCTATCATACATTTTAGAGTGTATTTACATGTTCAGTTTCTCATACCATAGAAATGACATGGTATTTGCACATCTGGGTCCTATTTACTTCACTTATGAATATGTCTTCAAGGTACAACCATTTGGGTATAAATAACTAAAATTTATCGTTCTTTATGACAGAGTAATACTCCATTTTATTTTTTTTAAAAGTTCTTGTCTTCTTTATCCAGTCTCCTGTTGATGAGAATTTGAGCTATTTCCAAGATCTAGCTATCACAAACTGAGCTGCTATGAACATGAATGCACATATGTCACTGTGGTATGATAATTTAATTCTTTTGTGTATATATTTAGCAGGGAAATAGCAGGGTTAAATGGGACCTCTAATCCTAGGTTTTTGAAGTATCTCCACACTGAATTCCACAGTGGTTGTACCATTTTCTGATATTCTGTTTGATTTCTTTTTTTTTGTTTTTTTTTTGAGACAGGGTCTTGCTTTGTTGTTCAGGCTGGCTCTGAGCTCACTATGTAGTCCAGGCAAGCCTCGAACTCAGCAATCCTCCTGTCTCTGCCTCCTGAGTGCTGGGATTACAGGCTGAGCCACCACACCCAGCTGATTTCTTTTTTAAAATAAATGTAAAGAAGGGAAAGAAAAAATTGCTGGTAAAGACAAAAAAAATGGAAATAAAGTTTATGTATATAGGATGTGGGAGTGGTAGGGATGGCAGAGGAATAGGAAAAAATGAGAATCAAGATATATCATGTACGGGTACAAATTTGCAATTTTGAATGTGATTATGATGTATATCTAAAATGTACCAATAAACTCAATCAAGAAAAAAATTAAAAATAAAAGATATATATCACTTAATAGTGCCAAGAACAAAAACCAATGATCACCTCAATAGATGTAGAAAAATGTTTGACAAAATCCAACACCCATTCATGATTAAAAGCCCTACAGAAAATAGGGATAGATGGTGTTTATCTCAATCTGATAAAAGCTATCTATGAAAAACCAATGATTAACATCCTACTAAATGTTCAAAAACTGAAATATTTCATGTTAAAATCAGGGGCAAGACAAGGATGCCCACTATCATCACTCCTGTTTGATATATGGTTCTGGAAGTAGTAGCCACAGTAATTTGACAAGAGAAAGAAATAATAACAATAAAGGCAGGAAAAGAAGAAATTAAATTGTCATGTGCAGATGATATGATACTCTATAAGTTATAACAAGACAATTTGAAAACAGTGATGCAAATGTTGTCTCTCTCTCTCTCTCTCTCTCTCTCTCTCTCTCTCTCTCTCTCAAGATCTTATTGAGACTTTTCACCTTTAACTTAAGAGAAATGCTTCATAACTTCTCTTTGGCAGAATCAAATTGGTAGAAACACATGCTACTTTGTGCTTTGGGGCCAATATTAAATAAAATAATGATTACTTAAACACAATCACAATCATGTTGCCAAGAGTCCACCTGATCACTAAGAGAGCTGCCAAATAACCAGGCAGAGTACAACTACATATGCCAGAGAAAGGAAGACTCTGTTCCCAAGCAGGACACAGCAGGACATGCAAGATTTCATCACACTCCTCATAACAGCACACAATATAAAACTTATAATGAATTGTTTATTTTTGGAATTTTCCACTTAACATTTCTGGACCACAGTGGACCATGGGAAACTAAAATAGCATGCTAAAAAGCAAAGATAAGTGGGTCTACTATATTTCTTACTCTTGATTTGTTTGCTTGAGACAAGGTCTCCAGGCCAGCCTCAAAATCACAATCCTCTTGCCTCAGCCACTCAAGTGCTGGCATTACAGGTATGTGCCACCACCTTCGGGTTATTTCTTATTTTAATGAAGATTGTCATTTGCCTAGAATTTGTCAAGTGCCCTGAGTCCTCTGCTTGACTTGGGCTCCCATCTTTGACTCTATAGGATTCAAGTTGAGCAAGAATCCAGTTTAGAGGAAATACCCTCCCGGGTGTCTGATCTTGTTACTCTAACCTGCCCTCAACAATAATCCTACTAACAGCTCAGCAAGAAACCTCTCAGAACATCCCTGATGCCCCCACTTATTAACTTCCAGCCCTCTGACACCTATCCTGCTATTTGCCTATATACCCTAACTTGTCCTTATTGGAGCTGGAGTTCAGCCATCCTTCCTCCCTCTCTGCAAGACTCTATTGCAATGGTCTGTACAACTATTTTTTGTGCACTGCACCTGCCCAATAAATTCTGCCTGTTTTTAACAAGTGTTATGAATAATTTTCCTTTAACAATCTCAATCCTATACATTTTTTCCTCAAATTTGGCTGCATATTGCAATTACCTAGAAAGCTTTTTAGGAACACCGACACCTAGGTTCCACCCCCCAGAGATTTTGACTTAATTGGTATGGAGTATGGCTTGAGCAGAAGGAGTAATAAAAATTCCCCAAGGGATTTCAAAGTATAATCAAATTGAGAACCAATGCTCTGCATAATATGGTCCAATTAAACAATTCTAAACTTCTCTTACCTTTTTTGGGCAGTCACTTTATGATGTGAACTCATATTAAGTTATGAAATAGTTCCTTTAACTTTTTTCTCTCTACAATCAATTCCCAAGACACACTGGCACCAGCCTATAATTGCTAATGCTGAAAATGTAATCCTTTTATTGTATTAGGGTCCTGGCTGTAGTCAGTCAAACCTTTTCTCATTATCATAGTTTATCTGGTACATTTCTGATTCTTCTTGGCTTCCCTTAAAGAGGCTTCTTTTGTCTTAAGAAATTGGTTGAAGTAGAAAATATAATAAAAGGGGTGAGAGGGGTGACACTAGGCATTAAGATATATATACACTCAACCAATTTTAATCTGCCTGACTGTCCTTTCACCTAAACCACACCTACCCACTGCTCTTACATAATTTATGGAAATTAGCTCCCAATTTCTCTTTAGCTCCCGATTTCCTGTTTTAACTCATACTACTGCCAACAGGGTTCATCTAATTTGCAAATCTAATGGTTTTACTTCAACAACTAAAATATTTCAGTAGTTCTGTTTTGTTTCTATCATTAAATCCAAATTCACCAGCAAGCATGACCCAAAAGAATCCTTCTTTGAACCTGGCCTCAATCTATCTTTAGCCACTTACCACTTGGCACTCCAGTCCCATTCGTCATGCACCACAGGTCTGATGCTAGGGCAGGAGTGGACGTTACCACCTGCGGCACATTGCTTCCTCATGGCAGTGAGTGATTCCTGCCCAGTACCCAGCTTGTGCCTTGCCTTCTTCAGACTATTAAACTGCTCTTCTCAGTCTTTTGGACAATTCTGGGCTTACTTCTCTTTTAGAAAGTACTACTTTACTTAGAATTATCCCTTTATGGAAGTAGCAGTTCAAGCAGACAATTATATATGTTTGTATTTCAAGTCCTTGGTATACAGTAAGTAATGAAGAAATGGTAGTGGTTTAATTTTTAGCAAAGATGACATACAAATATTTCGCTGATCTATCTAGAACACCTGAGCTCCACAAATTATTGTTTCACTAAACACAACTGTTCTTAGTAAATGCAAGTCCTATTACCTGCCCAGAACTTCTTTACCCCAAAGCAAGGTTCTTCTAAAAATGACACACAATAAATAGACCACTTTTGCAGTTTAGATGGTTACTTTCTCTCAACTCTTGGTATAAGACAAAAGCAGATAGATGTTATTTATGTGTAAATAAGTGGGCACAGCTGAGCTGCATTGCAATAAAATTTTATTTACACAAATAATTTTTATTTATAAAACTTTTTTTTTCAAAAAGAAGTAAAGAAAAAGAGAAGAAGAAGCAGCAAAATGGTGCATTTGGCCTGTTGGGTTACAGTTTGATCGTTTCTAATCTTGAAGCTTCCAAACGAATGTTGTGAAAGGCCAACATCTCACTGTAGAAATAGCTTAGCGGTAGAATTCATGCTTAGCATGCAGAAAGCCCTGGGCCCTGCATTTTAACTGCAGTGCAAATAAACAAATATCCAACATCTCTTCCAAAACACATCTACATACTTAGCATCATGCCTCTAATGATACCTGAGAAATTCCAGCACATTTCTCAAGTTCTCCACATCAACATCAGTGAATGGTGGAAAATAGACTTTGCCATCCCTGCCCTTAGGATGTGAGGCACAGATACACTCATGTGGTCATGTGGACAGAGACCTCCCTGGGATACTAGAGTTCACCCAGAGATGACACATGTGATTATTATGTCAGATCCACATAGGTACACAGTCCCACACTGCTTCTTCAACAGACAGAAAACACAAAGGATGGAAATTACAGCCAAATCTGGTCAATGGTGGAAGACAAGAAGCTCCATGAAGAGCTGGAGCAACTGAAGGAGTTCTTGCCCACAGTGCACTTTGCCCTTCCAGGCTCTACATGTCCCCACCAAAACTCTAAGGCACTGGCCATCACAACCACACCACGATTCTGTCAGAGAAGAAATAAGCCAATGGGCCCTGTCTGTTAAATAAATACTTTATGTACCTAGCAAACAAACAACAACAAAATGAAACAATAGTCCCTGGTGTTTATTATGCAAAATCTCCTTTCTTCCACTTCTTTCATGCCCAGTTTCCTGCAACATCACTGTTCTTTGCATTCTTTTTTTTAAATTGAATTCTTTATTGGTACATTTTTTAAATAGCTCACAATCACACTCAACATTGGGGAATTTGTACCAGTATATGACACAAGTTAGTTCTCATTTTTACCCTTATCCCTACCCACACACAACCCCCACCCCTTATATACATGCTATTCATTTTTCTTTTCAAATCATATTTATTGTTTCCCCTCATTACATTCACCCACCACATTCCTTTTGAATATTTCCTATTTTACAAAAATCTATCATACATTCTAAAACTCATTTACATCTATAGGTTCTCATACCAGAGAAAAGATATGGTATTTACATATCTGTGGTCTATTTATTTCACTTACTAGTGTGTCCTCAAGGTGCATCCATTTGCTCATAAATGAATAAAACTTGTCATTCTTTATGGCAGAGTAATACTCCACCTTATTAAAAAAATTCTTCTTTATCCAGGCTCCATTTGATGGGCATCTGGCTTATTTCCAAGATTGGGCTATCACAAACTGAGCTGCTATGAACATGGGTGTACATATGACTTTACAATATGATTCTTTTAATTCTTTTGGGTATATTCCTAGCAGGGAAATGGCAGGGTCAAATGGGACCTCTAATCCTAGTTTTCTGAGGAATCTCCACACGGATCTCCATAATGATTGTACTAGTCTACAATTCCACCAGCAGTGGAGAAGGCTTCCTTTCTCCCTGCAGCTTCACCAGCATTTATTGCTGGTTGATTTAGCAATAGCAGCCATTCTTTGAGGGCAGAAATGTGAGAGCAGGGTAAGTACTTAAATAACTGTGTTCTTCCCGTCTGGGCTTCTCTTTTTCTTGCTAAGTCCTCTCTCCTTCTTCCCTTGATACTCTGCTCACAAGGAAGAAAAGTAAAATGGAGGTTGAATGGTTTGGTTTTTCCTAGGTAACTTTTACCAGTGAACATTGCTGACTTGACTATGGCTAATGACCTGCGGCCTACTTATTTTTCTTTTTAAATAAACTTCAAAAACTATGTTTATGGCTTCTTAAAATTTTGCAAAATTCAACTTATCTCCAAGTTTGTGCAATCTGTTTTTACTTGCACTTGGTCCTATTTCCTTTCTTTCTAACATATCTATAAGAGGAAATTTCCCTTCACTGCAGTGGAATTGCATACTACAAAAATTATGGAAGTTAAATCTTTATTACAAGCAAAACATCCAGCTATGGCAGAGAAGAGAAGAAGCCGGATCACCGGGCTTTGCTATCTACTAGATGTGAATCTCCATAAAAAGAGGGTTTTGTCTTCATTGTTGTTGATATTTTGTTCACTGTTCTATTTCTAGGCCCTGGAATAATGCCTGACACATAGTACATATCTGCTGAATGAAGGAAAAATGGTTTTTATTGGAGAGAGTAATATCCCACTGAGGGGAAGCTAAGGAGAGTAACTGTGTTCCCCCCACCCCGCTACATAAGCACGTAGGCAAAGCCTGGTTGTGGTGAGTGCAGGACAGGTGACTTTAGCAGACAGTACCAGGTGCACCTGCCAGTGGGTAGTGGAGCTGCAGGTTGTCAATGTGTTGGGAAAAGGAATGCACACTCAGGAAGAAGCATTGAGGGCTACAGGCTATGGCCAAGCTCCAATCTTGAGACACAAGCCACAGTCCCATGAAGAGTAACACAACTATCTAACTCCTGCTTTTCCATAGGTGAACTCCCTAAATTCCTCCCACCTAGCCTGCCTCCTGGTTCATCCCTAAATATTTAAAATATAATTTTCCCAGATTCTATTAGTCATAGTTTTTCTTTAGTAAGAAGAATAGAATGGGGGCCGGAGATTTAGCTCAGTGGTTCTGGTGCCTGCCTCACAAGCGCAAGGTCCTGAGTTCAATCCCCGGTAACCACATACAATGCTGGGCGTGGTCACTCACACCCTCCAGCAATCAATACCACCCACCATAGTGCTGGGTGTGGTGGCTCATGCCTGTAATCCCAGCACTCGGGAGGCAGAGGCAGGAGGATTGCTGAGTTCGAGGCTTGCCTGGGCTACATAGTGACCTCAGGCCCAGCCTGAACTACAAAGTGAGACCCTGTCTCAAAAAAAAAAAAAAAAGAAGATGAAGAATAGAAGGCTTTGGGCAATGTCTCCCTATAACCTGTTTTGTGCTTAAGCAGAGCCCGCATACCCTAAGGTGCTGGAGCAAGTGGCCACAGTGTCTATGGTCCAGGCAGAGTAACTTTTGGAAAAACAAGAGCACAGACAGGAAATCGAATGGGGCCTGCTGAGTCCTTAGTGAAAAATGGTTACTGATTATATTTTTAACATTCTCTTTTTTTTTTTTTGCTTTTTTGGAGACAGGGTCTCGCTTTGTAGTTCAGGCTGGCCCTGAGCTCACCATGGTGCCCAGGCAAGCCGCCGCGAACTCAGCAATCCTCCTGTCTCTGCCTCCCAAGTGCTGGGATTATAGGCGTGAGCCACCACGCCCAGCATTATATGTGGTAACCGGGGATCGAACTCAGGTCCTTGCGCTTGCGAGGCAGGCGCCGGAACCACTGAGCTAACCCTCCGGCCCTAACATTCTCATTTTTAAGGGAATTTCCCTTGAGTAAGAGGATCCAAAATACAAACACAAATAACAAGGAATGAACAAGTTCTAACAAGTTCTAAGCAACTAGTCAGGTGTCACATTTTCTTGAAACAGGCAAACACCATTTCTTACTTCAAGACTCTCTCCAGTTCCTAACTGTATATATGATAGGAACCAATAAAAACGTACTGAATGAGTTAATAAATAAATGAATGCCCTTAAATCTCCAGAACTGTGAACAGAATATATCTCTTTTATTTTACAAAATTAGCCTGTGGCCAGTATTTCATTACAGTAATAGAAATAGACTGATATAGTAGAATCCACTCTAAAAGAAGTATTTAGGTAGATCACAGACAAGCTATGCCCAAAAGCTTTTCAAAGCCTAGAGGATTAGCACACTTGTGGTCCCAGCACACAGAGGCTAAGGCATGAGTTGAAGGCCAACCTGGGCTACACTGTGAGTTCAAGGCCATCCTGAACTACATAGTGAGACCCTGCCTCAAAAAACAAAATAAAGCAAAATTGAAACCCAGAGGAGCTATAAGCAATAAAAATGGTAATTCTTTCTGTGGCCATAAAATCAAGACAAAAGGATGATAGCTGAGTTTAGTAGGCAATGGCACTTCACTTACACCTACTTCTATCACTTCTCTGAATCTCAGGCTAAAAACAACATCTAAAAAGGATTTGCGGGAATTAAATGAAACCATATATATAAAGAAACTTGCATTCAGCAACTGCTCAAACTGAGAGTTCACAGTCCATTTTCTCTGCTGGCTTCTCATGGTTTGACCCTACAGCCTACATTTGAGTAAGAGAAAGTGCTCAAAGAGTCAAAATACAGCCTACAGTGATAACTAAAATAGCTGCTTGCAAACCTGCTATTCAAATGTTGCAGCTTGCTAGATTTTCTTTATAATACAATGTAAGTACTCACATGTTTTCTCCCTTCTTCCTTTTTAAAAACTTTCTCTTAGGTCTGCTCTTCATTTGGACTGTCAAATGTCGCCAGTGATCCTCAGGCTGTCCTCTGAAGTGCTCTGCAGCACTGGTAAACCTTGGTGTTCTCCTCTCCTTCCATTCTGTTGCTCTTTCTTGCTTTACTTCTACATTTTCTCTTATTTCTCCTTTGAATGTTAATACTGCCTAGAACTCTGCTCTTTTTCATTATACCCTCATGACTTTCTGTAAACCTATGATTTTAACTACTACTTAGTCAAATTTCTATACCTCTGTCCCCTTCAAGACTGCCTGCCTCTGCCCTATGAATTCAACTGCCAGATGCACAGATTGACTGGAATGTCCTAAAGGCAACTCAAATTTACCATATTCACAAACCTCTGCCTCTCCTGTGTTCTCATGGACCTGTGCAGATGCCTTAGCCTAGCACTTACCACACTACTGTGCTGAAGTTCAGACACTGATTACCATTATTTTGTTGAAGCTAGGGACTATTTCTGATTAGACCTGGTGTACAATAGGCATCTATTAAATACAAATGAGAAGCATGTTGTTGTGACACCTTTGGATTAGACCCAACAGAGCACAGTACCTGGAGTGCTCCCTCTTTCCAGAGGCCCATGTTTGTCTGGGTTATGGTTTGGTTACTGAATTGTTTTGTCTTTTCACTTTCTGATTGCTGCTTGGTGATTTTGTTGGGACTCTCTCCTGGTTGCTATGCCACACATACTCTGTGATTCCCATTTGTGGCAAAGTGGTCACATATTTATTTAAGTGAGCCTCTGTGGTAACTAAAATTGTACAGCTATTAACTTCACCTGCCACCACATCCCTTGCAGAGGGTAAACTTGACTCTTCCCTCACAGGAAAGAAGAAAACACAAGAAACTCTAGGAACTTTCTCACCTTCCTGATGCAAACAATTCAACATACACCTATGCCTTTTACTCTGTTCTAATACTGTAAAGAACTAGTCCTTTTTTACATAAGGCAAATCCTCCACAGTATGAAACAATCTCCATTCCCTTACTTTTCAAAATTCTATTTTTCTCTTTAGAATTCTCTAATGAAGTTATTTCTACTCCTTTCCTTTAGTATTTATTTTTATATTTTTGGTACTGGTAATGGAACCCAGGGCATTCACCTTGAGCTACATTCCCACCCTTATTTATTCTTTGAGACAGGGCCTCACTAACCTGAGCTGGGCTCAAACTTGCAAAGAGTTTGCAAACTTGCAAAGTTTGAGGCTAGGCTCAAACTCCCCTGTCTAAGTCTCCCAAAGTGCAAGTTATGCAAATATATGTTGGTTAGGTTACCTATTCCTTCTCACTTTTGTAGAATTCACTAGCATTTCCCAATAGTTATTACATATCTTCAAAATTTGCATTGAAAAACTCACCTTTCTTTTGTCCAAATGAAAGCTTTACTGGCTATACTACTGGACAAAATTAATTTTAAGACAAAAATTGTTCGAAGAGACAAAAATGGGCATTATATAGTAAGAAGAGGTTGATCCACTCAGAAAAGAAAAAAAATAGACACATACATTCCAGAGAATCTATAGATATGAAGCAGAAACTAACAACTTTGAAGGAGGAAATAAATAATTCAATGATACAGATGAATGCCCTACTTGCTATAATCAATAGGTATATAAACCAAAGAGCAGAAAAGTCATAAGCTTAAAAAACACTTTAAAATGTTTTAAAGGGTTCATAGAGCATTTATGAGGATAGGCTACAGAAAATCAACGAAACAAAAAGTTCCTTGAAGAAAGTAAATGTTTGACAAACATTTACTATAGTGACTAATAAAAAGACAAGGAACTCAAATTACTAAAATCCAGAAAGGATGTGAACTCATTCCTTACTGTTCTTCCTTGCCTGCTTACTGTGGACTATTTCTTCTTTGCTTTGCCCCTTTGCCATGTCAGCAGACTATTGACTGAAATCTCTACAAACTATCTGGTTAGAGACTTCTGGGAGGAGGGAGGAATGATGAACAGCTGAGAAACAGCCTCGCTGAGATTTGGCATTCAGGTGATAGATATAGAAATGTAAGGAAGAGAAGGAGGGAAGTGAGTTCCTAGGGCCCACCAAGGGTCTGAAGTGAGAAATGAAGCCTGTGGGGAGAGTAGAGGGAGAGACTTTAATGCAGAAGAAGGAGGTGGCAAATGGGACTTTCTCTCTGAGCCCTGACTCACACTATGGAAGGGGTAGCTGAAACTTGCAGACACACGGTGAGTAATAGAGACCCCAGAGGCCTCAACAGAAAAATGTATCAGTGGAATGGAGCAGTAGACACAGCAGACTGCAGTGGCTGGTGAGTTAGTCAGGTTCAGACATCCCCCAGGAATGGGTGATTGTCCAATCACCATCTTGGAGAAAAGCCAACTGAGTTCAATACTTAGAGCAGCTGCAGATTGGCCCCATCTAGTGATTCCTAGCATCAGGGTGAGGCCCAATGGAGTTTATATAGGCAAGAGGTCAAAGAACCAAATTCAGATTGGCAGGGAGCCCAGTCAAACCAGCAAGTGGAACACAAAGTGTTCCAGCCATAAAGGCTGAACAAATTGTGTTCCTGCCTCACACCCAGAAACCAGGCTGATAAAAGTCATCTGTGACAAACCAATGGCCAACATCATACTAAATGGACCAAAAAAAAAAAAGCTTTCACTGAAAAATCAAGAATAACACAAAAATGTCCTCTGTCACCACTCCTATTCAATATGGCTCTTGAAATAGTAGCCAGAGCAATTAGATAAGAGAAAGGAATAAGAACAGGAAAAGAAGTTAAATTATTATTTGTGGAAATGATACTTTACATAGAAACCCCCCAAACTTCTCTCAAAGACTTCTAGATTTAATAACCAAATTTGCTAGCAGAGCACTCAGAAATTAATAGCATTCCTGTATACAAAGAGCAAATTTGCTGAGAGGGAAATTAGGAAACATTAACTTTCACGATAGTATCCAAAAAAAAATTAAATGAAATACCTAGCAGTTGACCTAACAAAGGAATTAAAGTAAACACTGAAATGTTTACTACTCTGAAAAAGGTCAAAGAAGATACTAGAAAAATGGAAAGATATTCATTGTTCCTGTGTAAAAAAAAAATTAATGTAAGGAAAAATGGCTATATTTCCAAAACTGTTATACAGACAATGCAATCCTGATCAAAATAGCAATAGCATACCTTACAGAATTAGAGAAAACACCCCTAAAGTTTGTTTGGAACCAGAAGAGAGCTAAAATATGAAAAGCTATCCTGGGCAACAAAGGCAAGACAGGGTCATCACAATTCCTGACTTGAAATTATATTACAAAGCATGGTACTGACCAAAATACAAACCTGAGGATCAGTGGAAGAGATTAGAAGTTTCGGAAACAATTCCAAGCACACTCAACTACCTTCTCGTTGACAAAGGAGCTAAATGTCTTCACTGGAAAAAACACAGCTTCTTTGGTAAATGGTATTGGAATAAACATGCCAAGGATAAAACTAGACCTATATCTTTCACAATGGACTAAAGTGAAATTGAAATAGATCAAAGCACTAAATATTAAAACAAACAATCTGCTGGAAGATAGAATAGGTAGAACTCTTAACACGTTGGTATAAAGACTTTATGACAAAATTATCACAGAGAATCAACGATTTAGATCTAATTTTACTAAAAAGTTGCTGCATAGCAAAAGAAAACACTAACAGAATGAAAAGATAACCCATAATGTGCCAATTTTTTTTCCACCTGTTCCTCAAAGGACTAATCTCTAGAATATATAAAGAATTCCAAAAGAGAGAGAATTAAATCAAGTCATGTACTGGTACAAATTCTCAATATTGAGTGTGATCATGATGTGTATATACAATGTACCAATAAAAATGCAAATAAAAAAACCAGATCCCCCAAATTTAAAGACCCAATCCAAAAACTGGATCTGAAATGAATAGACACTTTTTAGATGAAGTAGAAACAGCAAATAAACATATGAAAAAATGTTCAGTATCACTGGTCATTGGAGAGATACAAATTAATGCAGAGATTCCATCTCACATCAGAAAGAGTGGTTGTTACCAAGAAGTCAACCAATAACAAATGCTGGTGGGACTGTGAGGAAAAGCAACATTTCTCTACTTTTGATATGAATGTGGACTGGTACAACCATTGTGGAAATCAGTGTGGAGATTCCTCAAAAAACTAGGACCAGAAGTTCCATTTTACCTAGCTATTCCCCTTTTTGGTATCATTACAAAAGAATTAAAAATGGCCTTCAACCAGTGAATGGATAAAGAAGACATGGAGAGTTTTTATACAGTGAGATACTACTATGCCATAAAGAAGGGTCAGCTTGAGGCATTTCTAGGTAAATAAATCTATCTTGACACCATACTCTTAAGTGAAATAAATTGGACATACAGTTTTAAATACCACATCGTTTCTGTGGTGTGAGAAACTGAAGATGTAAATGAGGACTTAAACATATAACAGATATTGAAAAATGGAAAAAATGTTTAAATGGGAATGGGAACAAGAAGAAGAGGAGAAAAGCAGGATGGGACAAGAAATAAGAGAATAAAAGGGGAAAATGGGAGCACAGCTTTTGTAAATAGGGAGAGGAAGAAGGATTGAATACAGGGAAGAGGATGAGAAAAAAAAGAAGCAAAATATATTATGTACAGGTACAAATTCCCTATAATGAATATTATCATTATATCTAAAATGTACCAATAATTTTTAAAAGTTAAAAAGAAATAAATAAAATTAAGAAAGGGAAGAACGTTATTACCAACCTTAAAAAAATAAAAAAGAGAAATCCCTTCTTTCACATCAGAGAATGAGCCACATCAGCCTCCTGCCAAAGACTAATTCTTCCTTCTCTATGCCCTCTCCTCCCCCGTCTCCCTCCCACCCACTATCTCAGGACTCCTCCTCTCCCTCTTGCACTTCGCACACCCTCTCAATTTGACCCTTCCCCTTGGTTTTTAAATGTGTTCAGGTCTTGTCTGTTGGGACCAGACCCATAGCAAGAACACAATAAAGAGCTTTCTCTCCTTTCATTCCTTCTGCCCGCTGCCTTTCCATCCTCAAGCGTTCCTGGCCTCTGTGGCCTCATGCCCCACTCATTCCGGCTTCTATGTCTCTAGAAACCAGACATGAATATTGTTAAAGCCAAAGGACACAACTCGATGGCCATCTCACTTGTCATGCTGATAGTGGGGGATCCTGAAGGCAACACTGAGCTTCCGACCCCGCCCTTTTCTTTGAGTTCAGGCTACCACACGCTCCCCCACCAGGTCACCTCTCTGCTCCTCTCCCTCCTCATCCTGGTTGCCCTCCCCTACTCTGTCTGGTCACCAGGCCACTATACGCAGCGACTCAGGTGAAACTACTCATTTCTGGTGCTGATTCTATCACATCTGAGGCTTCATAATGCTTCCATCTAGAAGCTGATGGCTCTGATCATTTGTGCCAAAAGAGAGACAGAATATGTATAAAGAAAGAGGGCACACCAAAGCAAAGCTGCTCACCAAATGGCAGCCAGCATTTTTAAAAATATGTCTACCAATGTCTGTCTTTTAAATGGAGAATTTAATTCATGTGCACATTCAATATAATTACTAATAAAATAAGATTTACATGTTTTGTTTCTATTTGTTCCATATACTTCTTTATTTTATATTAAATAGGTAGCTCTACTGTACTATTTTAATTTCCTTGTAGCATTTATATTTTACTTTATATTTCTGAGTTACTTTCCCAACATTTTTTCTGGCGAATGCCATTACTATAATAAAATAATATGACTAACAACCCTAATTATATCTGTAACTTTAATTCCTCTTTGCCACACAGAATAATTTATTCACAGGGTCTAGATACTGGATGTGTACATTATTCTATATACCTATTGTATCTAAAAGTCATAATTCCTCTTTCATTTAATCTGTGCACACAAACACACAATCACACAGAACTGATAGATCCCCACAAAATAAACAAATAATAAGCTCCTAGTGTTCTTTACATATTTTCCTAGCTGTATTTGTCATCTTTTTGTTGCTTGGTCCAAACACTTAACACATACAACTTAAAAGAGGAAGGGTTTATTTTGCTCATGGTTTCAGAGTGTTTAGTCCATAGTTGGCTGGCTCCAAGGCAGAAATATTATGGCAAAGGGTTTAATGAAGCAAAACTAGTTCACAGTACTCGCAAACAGAGCAGCAAAACAATTCTACAGAAGAAAGGACAAAGGACCAATAAAATCCCCAAGTTTACACCTCTATAACACACCCAGACACACACAAAAGCGTGCTTTACTAATCCCCTAAGTGGGTCCCAATCCAATCAAGGTGACAAGCCTAATGACCACATTCTACCCTTATCAACTTGGCACCTAAATGTATCTTATTAAATAATACTCAACCTCCAAATAAAGACAATAACAAGTTTATAACTCCACTTAACATGATACAATTCTGCTGCATACAATCAAAATGCAATGTTCCATTCTCCAAAGTCTTAACCTCTTATAAGTTCAATGATTTAAACACAAGATGATCAAAAATTATGTATCTTTTCATTAACTTTAATGAAAATATGACAGGAGGGCTGGGGATTTAGCTCAAGTGGTATTGTGCCTACTTTGGAAGCATAAGGGCCAAGTTCAAAATTCAATCCCTGGTACCCCCCACAAAAAGAGAATATAACAGGAAATATAAATATGACAATTTTGTCAAATCCTTTCAATAGAAGAACTGACTGGTTGAAATGACACCTGCTCAGGTGACCCTTCAGATAGTCAGTATGTAAACAAATGCTCTGCCTGAGTGGTGCTCAGTGTAAACTGTTAAGTGGATAATGATCACAGTATTTGTCAAATGTCCAAATTCTTAGCTTTGAACCCCTGTATAAAATTCAAAAGTAATTTACTCAATCCCAAAATACAATAACACAGGGTAAACATTTTCATTACAAAAGAGAACAAAGGAAAACTAAAATTTAGCAGCACAAACATTAAGTCTAGGGCAAAGCTTAAGTCCTTTGGCTCCATATTCAACATCTGGGGCATAATGGTAAAATGTGAGTTGAAGGGGCCTTGGGTGGTTCCAACCTATGGCATGATTAGTTTCAGCCCACACAGACTCCATGACTTGATAACTCTTATACACTTTGTTCCTGAACAACCAGCATCATTTGGACAACTCCAAGTCCTACTGTCAGGGAGGACTTGTTGTTTGACTGTAGCACCCTCTGGTTGCCTGCATAGCTAAGCATGGTGAAAAGAATCACAAGGTTATCAATTCCCTATAAGACCTTTCTCAAAGAGAGGAACTAGGGACTCAATAAAAGTTTACACTTTACATCTATAAGCCTGTGATGGGATATTTCTGATTCCCGAGATGCTCTTAAGGCTTCCTTTTGTTTGTCCTGGCTCAAAGAACTGGAGTTCTTTTTAATGACACTAATCTTTTCACCAACCACATTTCCTCTGGCCCCAGCTTTACACATGGTTATCAGGCAAAATTTAAGCTTTTCAAATATTTATGCTAGTTTTTGTTCCTGGTTTTCACTATAAGTCTGGGTAAGAGTAACCAGCAGTATCGATGCCACAGCCATATTTGCCTGCCTTGAAATTTCCTTTGCCAGGCCAATTAGTCTGCTACGTTTAAATTTAGCCTGGCAGAGTTGTTTTTTTTTTTTTTTTTTTTTGCTTTTTGGAGACAGGGTCTTGCTTTGTAGTTCAGGCTGGCCCTGAGCTCACTGTGGTGCCCAGGCAAACCGCTGCGAACTCAGCAATCCTCCCGTCTCTGCCTCCCGAGTGCTGGGATTACAGGCGTGAGCCACCACGCCCAGCATTATATGTGGTAACCGGGGATCGAACTCAGGTCCTTGCGCTTGCAAGGCAGGCGCCGGAACCACTGAGCTAACCCTCCGGCCCAGCCTGGCAGAGTTTTTTAACATGGGCAAAACATAGACAAATTCTTTGTCAGAATGCAAGACACTTGGCTTCTAGTTTAATTTCCAACACAATTATTATTCCCAAGTGAAATTGCATGAGCCTGGCCTTTATTCTTCACATTCCTCTCAGCTCCTTGTGAGCTCTGATCAGGATTGCCTATCAAGCTCCATTTAAAATATTGTGGGTCTTCTCTAGTCTCCATCTTTAAAAGTTTCCAAACGCTTCCTCCAAACCAGTTCCAAAAGCTTCTGAATCACATAATTGGGTATAGTCACAGGAACAACCTTACTCCCACTACCAATTTTTAGCTTTTTGTTACTGGAATCTAATATCCAATATATACAACTTTTAGTAGGAAGGATTTATTTTCTCTCATGGATTCTGAGGGTTCAGTCCATGGCATGCTGGGTCCAAGACAGGAGCATCATGGTGGAAAAACATGGCAGAGCAAAGGTTCTTTGTTTAAGGCAACTAGAAAATTGAGCTGGGAAACACTGCCAAAGAGAAAAGCACTAGGAACCAGATATAAATGCCAAAATGATGCTCACCAGACACACCCAAAAATGTGCTTTACTAATCCTCTAGGTAGCTCCCAACCAATCAAGTTGACAATTTAGTCTAATGGTCACACTATCTCAGTGGCTGGCAGAATCATCTATGTTATTATGTAAGACAGATCTAGGAATCAACTTCATTGACTGACATCTTCCTCTTTCTTACCTTTTAAACTCCTAGCAATTTATCTCCCCAAAATTATCTGTAATTGGCCCACTGTTCTCCATTTTTCCTGCTATCCCTCTGATCTACCTCTTTATTATCATTCTATAAAAAAACTTTTAGACTACTTTTTTCTAAACCACCACCTATGAGATATTTATACCACAGATACATCACATTATTATGATATACTATATGCCATATAGTTGTAAGCATGAACTTTATCTTTCTATTTAATACAGAGTTTAAAAATTTTCAAATTAAAAAGTAAATTAAGGGGCTGGGGATTTAGCCCAAGTGGTACCACACCATCCTTGGATGCACAAGGGCCCAAGTTTCCAAGTTTTTGGAAAGAAAAAGAGATAGCATGTATATAAGGGGAGGGGGGTTGTGGGTGGGTAGGAATATGGATAAAAATGAGAATTAACTTGTGTCATATACTGGTACAAATTCCCCAATGTCGAGTGTGATTGTGAGCTCCATATAAAATGTACCAGTAGAGAATTCAATTAAAAAAACTTACAAGCTTAAAAACGTAAAAACAGTTAATTTAGGGCCACAGGATTAGCTCAGTGGTTCCAGCGCCTGCCTCGCAAGCACAAGGCCCTGAGTTCGATCCCCGGTAACCACATACAATGCTGGGTGTGGAGACTCACGCCCACCAGCAATCAATACCACATACCACAGTGCCGGGCGTGGTGGCTCACACCTGTAATCCCAGCACTCGGGAGGCAGAGACAGGAGGATTGCTGAGTTCGAAGCTTGCCTAGGCTACACAGTGAGCTCAGAGCCAGCCTGAACTACAAAGTGAGACCCTGTCTAAAAAAAAAAACAATTTAACTTTAAAACTGTATATTCTAAGTAACTGAATGCAATTTGTTTATATAAATTATAATGAATCATATATAAAAATGAGCAACTTAAAGAAATATATAACAATAGCAGTGGACTAAATTTTTCAAAGTCATTCTAAGTACATTTTCCAGCAAAACTATTGAAAAATTAAATTTTTCTTAAAATTGATTTTAGTAAACTTAACTTTCAACTTCTCCTAGATATGAGAAACTCTTTCTTAGGCAGCTAGGCATCCATGAACATATTGTTGACTTTTTAAAGCATCTGATAAATGAGTTGATCAAATTTTTTCAAATTAGGTAAAAATATAAACTATTATAGTTTCATTCTTGAAGTTTAATAAACAAACAAAAGAATGATGGTTAAACATAACATACACAGTGTGCCAAATACCAGTCCATAGCCATGCCCAGGTTATCTCTTACAGTATGACGTCAAGATCAAGGCTGTAATTGTGTATATAAGAGACTTTCAATAACATTCAACTATTTCAACAGTTTTGCAGCACTAACACCCCATACCTTTTCTGTGTCTTCCCTTTAATTTGTTCATAATCTTGTCAAAATGATAAACATAAATGTGATCACTTTCACTGCTTCAACTGGTCTCAGGAGAAAGCCCTAATGTGCTACGCTACTTATAAACCATATGCAATCTGGTCCTTATTCTGACGTATTTCTAGTCACACTGTCCAACTCTCTACACTCCAGCAGCACTGCTTTCATTTCATTGTACCACACATGTGCCACAGGGACTTTGTACATACTATTCTCCTGCCTGGAAGTCTTCCCCTACCTTCTTTGGCTATCTAAACCTATTTCTTCAGATTTTGTATCCAATTTCATTTAATCTACCTTTAAAAAATTAAAATTGCCAAATCTTCCCTTCACTAGCACTCATCACCATTGTAATTTAATATTTATTTATGCTGTAGGTTCTATAGATTCTAAGATTTATCATTTCCTCTACTAGTAATCCTTTACTACCTAGCACAGATTGGCACATATTAGATCCAAAATGAAATATTTCATTTGCTAGGTGTTTAAAAACTACTTGAGTAGTTCAAAGAAGTAAAGAGTCATCAACAATTATACCATAATGGTAGGAAAAGGCTTAATGAGATGAAAGAAAAACTATAATACATACAAACTATAGTAACAAACAATATGACTCTAGACTTCTAGTCTCCCAGAAATGTTATCAAAGTCCAATTAAACAAACTGTTTAACTGATGGCTACCATATTGTCATCTTACAATATTATGACATGTATTTAAATGTGAAAACTGTCCTATAAAATTACTCTATATACTCTATAATATACTCTTTATACATATTCTATATATACCCTATAATTACTTTATTGTAATAGTATAAATGGTATAATATATACTATATATAATTAAATAGTACATTATCTATAAATAGTATACTATAATATATTCTTTTTTTTTTTTTTTGAGACAGGGTCTCGCTTTGTAGTTCGGGCTGGCCCTGAGCTCACTATGTAGCCTAGGCAAGCCGCAAACTCAGCAATCCTCCTGCCTCTGCCTCCCGAGTGCTGGGATTACAGGTGTGAGCCACCACACCCAGCACTGTGGTATGCGGTATTGATTGTTGGTGGGTGTGCGTGTCCATGCCCAATATTGTATGTGGTGTTCGGGGATTGAACTCAGGACCTTGTGCTTGTGAGGCAGGCGCCGGAAACACTGAGCTAATCCTCCGGCCTGATATATTCTTTACATATACCTATAATTACTCTTTGATACATCAGATCACATCTGAAACTTGCAGGGCCTTGGGGACAGCACTGTGAACTACAATCAGCACAGCACATCTCAGTGGCCACAGACAGCATGGGCTTTCAGGGTCTGTCGAAAATGCTGGCGCAGCATTCTGCTTCCTAGCTTTCTGTTGTGCTCTGGGATGAAGACAAGCAGAAGTAGTTCTCCCAGGTCCCCAGGTGTGAAAGCAACCACTAACTCCTGCGCCTTCATGTCACACAGGTACAAATGTTTAATGCTGTCCATGCTGAAGACAGCAATAACATTGGAAATGCGGCAAGTTTTAGTCTGAAATTTGGAACTTAATGGTGCTTCAATCATTAACCAATCATTAACCTGGCCTTGGAAATACCTTTGACTCCTTTAGATCATCATAGAATATTAAACTAGATAGGTAATTGAAATATTTTCACTACTACCTCTCCTTTTAACAATTCGTAACCATGACCTTTGTGCAACACACTATGTTTAGAAAAATTCATTTACTGAACAACAATTATTTCATTTTGTTTTGTTCAAAAAATTTAGACAAGTGTCTAAGGAGGATTAGGAGTGTTCTGTGAACAAAAGATGGGAGGGAAGGTTAATGACCTAAGAGAGATGAGTCTAATGTTCTACTTTATGGAGCAAAGACCTCTGACTGAGACCATTATGGGAAAAAAATTCAACAAGAGTATGATTTTGTCTAGACCTTTTGAAGTACTGAAAATAGCTCACAAGACCCCATTTTTATTTCTGTAATTATCTGAAAATCTCAGGCTGAATATCAGAGCGTAAGATAATCCTTGAAGTCTGTAAGAAAAGTGTGGCTCAAAGTGAATTTCTATTAAATGAGGGTTGTGTCACTGGCCTCTGTAATCCAATTAGGGTAACTTGGGGGTGGGGAGGTTATCTCTTGCAAGAGGGCAAAAAATATTATATAGTTCAAGGTGAGATATATCAATCATGCAATATTCAAAATATTAATTTTACAAGCATTTGCTATCAATTTCAGTGGTAGCTCAGTTGAATAACTTAATCCATTCCACAATTTTGGAAAAGATGTCCATGTTCATGGTCACACAGGAAAGACAGCCATGGTCCTGTCCATCACCTGATACAGAGTTTCCAAACAAAAACAAAATTTTGCCAAATGTTTCCATGAGTGAACCAAACTGTTCACAAAGAAAAGCATTTGTGAACTGAGGTATTCCTGTACAGTATGAAAATTCATTATCAATATGCATTTGCAGTGGGACAAAATTCTTACTTTGAAGATATCTTTTAAAACTCTATTACAGTGGTATGTAGTCCTCCAAAGCTCAATCCTATGTGATAAAAATCTCATTTTTTAAAACTTAATGTTTCTTGTTGGTCTTTGGGGTATCTTTTAGTATCATGTGAACAGCATGACAATTTCTGAGAGGTACAAAAAAATGAATGTAATGGGGCCAGGGATTTAGCTCAGTGGTTCTGGCGTCAGCCTGGCAAGCTCAAGGTCCTGAGTTTAATCCCTGTACCACATACCACAGTCCTGGGTGTGATGGCTCATGCTTGTAATTCCAGCACTCAGGAGGCAGAGGCTGGAGGAGGATTACTATGAGTTTGAGGCTTGCTGGGCTACATAGTGAGTTCAGGGCCAGTCTGAACTATAAAGCGAGACCCAGCCTCAAAAAAAAAAAAGCCTGTAATTCCATCCCTTAGAAGGCTGAGGCAAGAGGTTCATAACAATTTCAAGGCATGCCTAGACTATATAGTAAGACCCTGTTTCAAAAATACAAAATAAAAATAAATACTGCCTGAATATCTAGCAACTAAATTCTCATGTTAAGCATGATAATAAAATTAAAATATTTTAAATAAATTAATTTAATTTTTCAAAAGTTTGGCTGAAAAAGAATGTTTTTTAAAAATCTGCTTACGTGTGCTCACTCCAGCAGCACATATACCAAAAACCTCATTACACTGACATCATTAGGCATTTCTATAAATTTCTAAGGTTTATTCTCTTTAAGGAATTTTGTTTTTTTACAATTTTGCTTTCAACAGCTGTCTTTTTGTCTGTTTTGTTTTGAAATAAGATCTTGTTTATGAAGCCCAGACTGCCATTGAGCTTGTGATCATCCTGCCTCAGCCTCCCGAGTTCTGGGATCATGGCATGTGTCACCACCCCTGACATCTCTCTGTCTTTTCAAACATGACTTTCTGTATGAGGCCTTGAGTTTGATCCCCATCACCACCAACCCCCCCAAAAACCCAAAACTTTGTCATGTTTTTGCATTTAACAGTGGAAGTGCTGTTCATCACAAATTTCTACATTTTACCTAGCATAAAATATCCATTATTTTAATTTTGGCATTTTGATGTAGGAGGAAGCAGCAGGATGAGGATTTAAATGCCTGATTAAGAAGGGGCAGGCATATCAGCATCTGTGATAAGACTGCTTCTCCCAACTTCTCACACACTGGCTGATTGTGGACTTGACTCTGGAAGAGTCCTGTACAGGGCAAAGGAGCCAAACAACTATTTTACAAAAGGGCAGTTACGCCATAAACAACACTGATTCCAGTTTATGGAATTAAAATGCTAAATTCTCACATTCAAATTAAAATTTTTTAGTTTCTCCTTAGGGTCAAAAGTAAATGTGAAACTTCACTAGACTTTTCTTTGTGGACCAGGAAGAGCTGTTGAGTCAAACTAGTGTAAAATGCTGGAGTAGATCAAAGATCTCAAATGGAACTCAAGTTTCAAAGGCCCTGCTTGGAGGACCAATATGGGCCACAAGTTACAGACTGTCCAGCGCAAAGCAAAGTGTCTCTTTCTAAACTGGTGTATTCTCATAATGCACCTGGAGTGAGGAATCCTTGTACCAGAGGGGTTGGACAGTGAAATACTAACAGAAACAGTGATCTTTATTATTTTGTGGTACTAACGTGGTAATCAGTCAGCTATTCAACATGATAATGAACTATCTGACACAGCCTACACATAGAGAAAAAGAGGTTTTTTGAGTTTATGATTTTGGAGATTAAAGGGCATGCATCCTTACCAGCTCTGTTCTGGGCAGGGCCACATGGAGAAGGGGGCACAGCAGTGGCAGAAACATGTTTTGAAGCAAGTGGTCAGATCTCAAGTCAGAAAGTGAAGACACAGGGGTCCCACAATCTCTGCAGAGGACACAGTCCCAATGAGCTAACTGAAGGACTTCCTGCTGAGTCCTACCTCCATGATACTTCCTGATACCACCCCCTGATACCAAGCCACACTGAAACTGTAGCAGGGAATAGGGTGGGCATGAGAACCTTGGCAAGCAGGATAAATAGAGGAAAGGTTTAGAATATAGGTTTATATGGATGTTTCTTGCTGCCTTCAGCAAAGTTCTGTGAAGAAAAGATGACTTCTGGTTAGAACTGAATGGGATGGGAACAGAACAAGAAGGAAATAGTTTGCCTAAGACAGAGAGACACCTGCATATAGCCTGCAAGCAAATTCAACTTAAACATCTGTTTAAGTACAGTCTTTGAGCATGATGTGCTACGAATTGACAGTCAATGCTGAAGGTGAAACTGTGGCCCTGAATCTTAATTTTTAAAGAAATTTCTGTTAAGAATTATCTGCCAAACAATAAAAATCAATCCAGCAAAAATATCCAAACAAAAGTACAATATTTTCTTCCGCCCCGAGTCTGTTATTTCATATACCATCCAGATAGCTGTCATTTTGAGGAGATGAACAGGAAGAGTATAAAGGTGAGTATTTAAAAAAAAAATCCTACAGCTTAAAAATGATGTCTTGACAAGAGCTAGCTATTGTACTTGCAAGTGAAACAGGAAGAAAGTAAATAAACTGGAAACATACCAAATTTGGAGAGGGGTGTGTATTGCCAAAGAAATCATGAACTTGAAATTTTGGAAATTTCAGACCTCTTTTCGTCTTCAAGGCAATCCTTGGGCACTCAAACCCAGGGTGATAATGAAGTGTGACAGCTTCCAAATTGAATGCATTCTTGAATGCCCACTTCAGATTGCCCAGGAAGAATCAGGGCAAGGGCAGAAGCAAGGGTTTATAGGAAAGAGGACATGGAAAACCTTCCTGAAGCCGAGAACATGTCTTCAGAGCTGCCATGTGAGTCTGTCTGATGTCCACAAGTCAAGGAACTTCACACTGGAAGAAACTCTTCTACCTTGCTGTGGTGTGTCTGTAGGGTTTGGAGTTTGAGATGTGGGAGAAAACTTGGCCATGTTCATACCTGAAGGAAATGACTAAATATTTCCTGGAGGTCTTGGACATTGAGCTGGATACTAACTGGGACAGAGGGATGAAATTTAAAGATTCTCTCTCTTGAAAAGAAGATGGGTCTGTAACACATGTGAAAAATAAAAAAAGATGTGCAAATATGTAAGTGGGTGGCCACTAAGGACCACTGTGGCTGAAACTGTTAGTTTTTCATTTTCTATTGCTTCCATAACAAAATATCTTAAATTTAGTGTCTTTAAACAACAAAAATGTATTATGTTTCAGTAGTATATCTCAGAAGTTCAACATGGATTTTACTACTTTGAAATGAAGTTGTTGGCTAAAACTGAATCCCTCTTTGGAGATGCTGAAGAAATCTGTTCCTTTGCCTCTTCCAGTTTGTAATGGCCACCTGTGTTCCCTGGCTCATGACCCCTCTTCTTAATCTTCAAAGATCAGCAATGGTGAGCCAAGACCTTCTCATATAAAATCTCTCTGCACTTCCTCCTATATTCATTTCTCCCTTATGACCACAGACAGGAAGAATTTCTACTTTTATGAATTTATATGATTAGATTAGATCCACCTGAATAATCTAAGACATTGCAGAGTTTTTAGCTTAGTCACATCTACACAATGCTTTACTAACATGAATGTTTTGGGAATTGGAATGTCTACGTCTAGGAGGAGTTACTCTGCCCACCATATCTAGTTACATTTCAACAGCAATTTTCTTCTTCAAAAGTAGAACCTTCTTGTTATCTACTAAATGCTGAGAACACTACTTCCCAGAATAAAAACCATGTTGCCTTAGCGTCATTTGATCTACCTTATGTGACTGTATTCTATCCTAGTATGTAAACATATTGTCTTAAATGCTACTTCTTTTTCTTTTATCCTTCCTGCTGGCCAAAATTCACAGATAGGGATGAAGGATAACCTGGTGCTTTAACCATGATACACAGGTGCATAAGGGCAAGTGGGCAGTGAGAGAGGAAACTGTTCTGGCTGGTCATGGAACCACCACATCAACCATTTCGGGGGGGGAGTGGCTAATTTCTATATTTTTTAGTCACTGTCATCTAAGAGTTTTGATGTCTATAATCAAGCTTAACATGCAAGGTGCAATGCAGCTGACAATCCAAAGCAGAAAAAACAAAGTGGAAGGAAATAAGAAAGAGAAGTTCGGGATTTCTCTAGCTTTAGACCAGTTAAAGTAGTTGTGGGTGTAGTCATAGCTGTACACACTAAAAACCAAACCAAGAAAACTCACAAGAAGGATGTAACCGGGAAAGGGATAGAGCTCCAATACAGCAGTTCACCTCATGGGAGTCATTAAAGTTCTCTCTACAAACTTTAGAAGAGTCCAATTTTAAATTTAATTACTATAGGTCTCCTGTATAAGTAGCACCTTAAAGTACTTTGTTGGGGGTTTAAAACAGTAGTTTTAAACAAAGGCTTATTTTTCACTCCCTTCACATGTCTATCTTGGATCAATAGGAAACTTTGCCATTTTCAGCATGAAGGGCTCCAGACTGAAAAAAAAAAAACTCATTTGGCATATGCTTCCTTGCTTGTGGCAGTAGCAAAAATGTTCTTAATGACAGTTCTCAGCATAGTAGCACTGTAAATATCAGCTAAGAGAAGAAAAATGTCTACTGATGAATAAATGCACAAAGAAACTGTGACATATTCATACAAAGGAACATTATTCAATTTTGAAAAGGAAAGAAATCCTGTGACTTGCTACAACATGGATGGATCTTGAGGACACTATGCTAAGTAAAATAAGCCATGCCAAACCCCGCACCAAAGTACTTTATGATACTACTTATACAGGGGGACTATAGTAGTTAAATTTATAGAAAATAGTTACCAGATAAACAGAATGGTGTTTATCAGGGGCTGGGAGAGGGAGGAAAAGAGGACTTGTATGATGGGTAGAGCCAGTTGCAAGAAGGAAGAGTTATAGAAATCTATTTTGCCATACAGTATATATACAGTAGTGAAAAGTATACCTAAAATGGTTTAGGTGGTAAATTTTATCTTATGTGGTTTTCTTCTAACATGTGCACATGTATATACACACACACACACACACATACACACACAGAGTCATGCTCAGAAAAAATGCACATTTCTGCTCACATTTAATTAGCCAGAGTAAGGTACATTGTTATCCCTAATTCTTAAAAGGAAGGAGGCATAAAATAGAACTATTTGATGAATAGATGAACAGTATTAATAATTATGATAGTCTTTTCTCCTGTGAATGAATATTTCCTTCTCTCTCTTCTTGGATATATTCACTTTCTTCATTCCTAGAAAACAAAATTCAAAAGTCTCAATGATGACATCAACCCCAAATCCAAAGGTCTCCAGGCGATGCATGGTAGTCTTCATAACAAAATGTATGTATGTATAATTTTTCTTGACCCAGAAATACAGCTATATGCACACACATAAATGGCACACAAGGCCATGATAACCTCACTGAACACATTAAAACATGAAAGATGGGCAACATCTGTAACAGTTCTGATCTTAGGCTCCTTACGTTGAAGGTGAGGAATACTTCCTGAATGGGCTCCACATAAGTTTTCTAGGAAACTTCTTAGTCCCTTTCCTCACAACAGTGACAAAAGATCTGACACTTGTAACTTAAAGGAAGAGAGGTTTACTTTGGCTCAGATTTTATGTTTTATTCTACATTTAGAAGAATGAATAGTAGAAGGGCCTAGGTAGAAGAAAGCTGCCCATTTCATAACTGACAGGAAGCAGAGTCCAAGAAGAGCTGAAAAGCAAGGTGTACCCTTCCAGGCCATGCCCCAGACTTGCCTCTTCCAAAAAATGCCACCAAGAGCAAGTTCCAATATGGCTTCCATAATTGAGTCACCTTCAATTCAACTTCTAAGCCCATGAGGCTCTAGGGGATATCTTAATATAAAGTATGACATTCCATCTCTGGCTCCCAAAATTTTCATGTGCATCTCTAACCAAAATGCATCCAGTCTATCTCTTAGAGTTATCAAAGACTTAGTAGTTTCATCAGTGCTGAAACTACTGGCCTGGCCTCTCAGACCTTCTTGTGAAATCTAGGTGGAAGCCTCCCTAATTCCACAACTATCGTATTCCATATTCTTGTAAAACCAGCATCACATTGATAATGCCCAGGGATGCTACTGCATCCAGCAGCTACATGGCTGCAAAGTGCCTAGATGGCTGAGCACTAAGAATCAAATCCCAGGAAACAAATTTCCTAGGCAGCCTTTCTCAAGCATGAGGCCTTGAGGCTCTCCTCTCAAAGCAAAGTTGAAACATTTGCACCCCTGACCCTGAGAAGGGCAGAGTCTTGACAGATTCTTTACATGGCCTTACTCAGGTACCTTTCCTAAAGTGCTGATGTGAAAGTACTTCCTTTTTTTATATCTTTTTTAAAATTTGAATCTTTACTAGTACATTTTATATATATATACATCATGATCACACACAATATTGAGAATTTGAACCAGCGTATGACACAATTTAATTCTCACTTCCCTTCTTTTTAAGGCTAATCTTTTCAGCAATAGAACTCTTTTGCCTAAACTTTATAGGAGTTTCCAGGTAAACTGAAAACTTTAAAAAATCATTCAGCTGAGCTATTTACTCAGCTCTCAATACAGAGCTGGCTACCTATGCCACAACCTGAACACTTGGGCTGCCTTGAAATTTCCTCTACCAGATCAATTAACCTGCTCCCTTAAACCAGTCTCCCACAAAATCTAGAAAACTAAGCAAAAATGCAGAAAATTTTCTGCCACCTCATAACACATGGCCTCAAGTCCAACTGCTTGCCAGTGGAGTTTCTGTTCTCAGCTAAAACCTCATGAACTTGGCCTTTACTGTCTGCATTTCGATCAGCATTCTGGTCTTCTAGGCTCCAAATAGATCAGCATTCTGGTCTTCTAGGCTTCCATCAAGCTTGGCTTACTGCATGCTAAGAGCTCTCTAGCTGGTATCTCCAAACTTTTCCAATTCCCCCCAAAGACCAGTTCCAAAGACTTAAATCATGTGGTTAAGCATACCACTTCTCTGGTACTGAGATAGGAGATTAGGCCACTGCAAAGTTAGCTGAGGAAGTAGGCATGATCTCTTAATTATAAGATCCCAGAACATGTATGCAGAGCAGTTTCCAAAGCCCTGCACTTGAACTTCTCTCGAGTACTTGAGCAAGTTTTCAATGGTAACATTTCCCTTAAAATATACCAACAGGCTAATATTGTGAGGCACTACATTTTGTGGCAACAATAAAAATATTTTTTAAAAAAATTGTATTTATTCCTGTCTGCTTTAATTTTAAGAATATTACACTAAGTATAATCAGCCCCTCAGGGATTTAGGAAAAGTTAAAATTTTCTGGACCCTCTCTTATAATTGAAAGATACAATATACTAAGTACCCAGCTTCAGGCAGATGTGCATTCCCAGTAGTGGGTTGTCTTCAGTTTTTCCACCAGATCTGTAGTGCATAGGTTAGGGATTATGTTTCACTATACTTCACAGACCCCCACCCACAGTAGCTTGATCAGGCATGGCGTTTATTTTCCATGTGGCATAAGTGTTCTGAAGCAAAACAGGGCCAAGACATAGATTCACACACCTCTCTGTTCTTTTGTCCTTCATTTGTGGTTCTCATCTTTAGGGACATAAGCCAACTCTTCCACTTCCAGGCATTGTTTGAAAATTCCAGAATGGAAGGAGAAAAAGACATGGGCCCAAAACCAGGTTGGCCTCCAGTTACAGATGGTGTGTAGCACGTACACTCATAAGCACAAAGGGTGCCTCATAGCAAGCTCTATCTGCAGCGGAACCAGGGAACTGAAGTGTTTGGGCCAGGAGTATTGCTGAAATCATAATTCTGCTAGAAAGGAAGAAGGTGGCATGAATACCAGATACCTAGCAATATCTGCCTGGGACCAACATTATTTTCTTATTTTATAACAAGAAAACCAAGGTTCAGAGAGGTAATATAACCATAGCTCACTGACTTAGATTTGAATTTAGTCCAGTGACTTAAAAAATAGATAAATTTCTAAAAAATGTTTGGCATATAAAAGGAGAACAGATTATTTTTAAAAAATATTTTGCTTTGGATCCTGGAGAGCGGCAGTGGGAGTGGGAAGAAGAGTGGAAAAAAAAAGAGATTTCCCATGGGAATATCATGATCTCATGTTTGAAAAACAAAACCAAAGACTGTATGGCTAAAAGCAATTTCTGAGATTATGGTGCATTTTCAGACTGCTTTCCCTTCCACTTTTGGTTTCAAAAGTATATATAGAGTGCTTTCCTACACAAATGTCTCCAAGACTTCTATCTAACATATCCTCCAGCAGGTTTAGTATTTGTGTTTTTAGATTTTTAATCCACTTAGATTTTAGTTTAGTGCATGGTAAAAGATAGATCTAGTTTTAATCCTTGGCAGGTTGAAACCCAGTTTTTCCAGCACCATTTATTAAACAGGCTGTCTTCCCTCCATTGAGGGTGGTTGGCTCCTTTGTCAAAAATGAAGTGGTTTGATTGTCTGGATTTGTTTCTGCATCTTGTAATCTGTTCCACTGGTTCTTGGGTCTGTTTTTCTGCCAGTATAATGCTGTTCAGTAGCATGGGAACTAGCAGAAAAACTCAATACCTGGGATCTCATCTTATTATAAAGTTAGTGCACAGCAAGAGAAACCACCAACAGAGCAAAAAGAAAACCCTACAGTGTAGGAAAAAAAATTTACCAGCTATTCTTCAGAGGACTACTAACTAGAATATAAAAAGAACTTTAAAAAAACAGACCCTCCAAATTTAAAGACTCAATTCAAAAATAAGATATTTTGCAGCTGAAGACATAAAAGCAGCAAAGAAACATATGAAGAAATGTTGCACATCACTGGTCATTTGAGAGATGCAAATGAAAACACTGAGATTCTATCTCACTCCACAAAGAATGGCTGCCATCAAGAAATCAATGAAGAATAAACCAACAGCCAGCACCATACTTAATGGGCAAAAATGGAAACCTTTTACACTAAGAACAGGAATGAGACAAGGATGCCCTTTGTCACCACTCTTGTTCAACATAGTGCTGGAAACATTAGCCATAGCAATCAGGCAGGACAAAGATATAAAAGGAATAAAGATAGGAAAGGAAGAAGTTAAACTGTCATTATTTGCTGATATGATACTCTATCTGGAGGATCCTAAAACTCAACCAAAAGACTGCTAGACTTAATTACCAAATTTAGTAGTGTTGCTGGATAAAAGGTTAACGCTCAAAAATCAACAGCCTTTGCACAAACAGACTCACTGAAAGAGAAATTGGGGAGTCAATCCCTTTCACAGTAGCACCCAGAAAAATGAAATATCTAGGAATCAACCTAACAAAGGAAATGAAAGACCTCTACTCTGAAAACTATAGGACTCTGAAAAATGAGATAGAAAAGGAAACCAGAAAGGGGAAAGATATCCCTTGTTCCTGGGTCGGGAGAACCAACATCGTCAAAATGGCTATACTCCCACAACTACTATACAGATTCAATGCAATTCCAATTGAAATTGCAACACCATACTTCATAGAGCTAGAGAAAATAATCCAAAAATTCATCTGGAACCACAAGAAACCTAGAATAGCAAAAGCAATTCTAAGCAACCTCGACATGGCAGGGGGTATTACAATCCCCAATTTAAAACTCTACTATAAAGCCACTGTGATAAAAACTGCATGGTACTGGCAAAGTAACAGATCCAAGGACCAGTAGAATAGATTAGAAGATGCAGAAACAACCCCGGATACACTAAGCCACCTTATCTTTGACAAAGGAGCCAAACATCCTCAATGGAGGAAAGACAGCCTCTTTAACAAATGGTGCT